>SNQJ01S0010955.1:69670-91343 GCA_010110895.2 Picea sitchensis
TTGTCTACAGATTGGGACGTCTTAGAGCCATAGGGGACGTCCTGTAATTCAGTAAAACTCAGATCTAGGGAGATCTGCTTGAGATCTGAGTCTGAAACTTCTCCCATGGTATTCTCATAGCCCGATCTATATTCTTGGAGAGTTTCAGAGCATTTGGAGGCCACCTTCATCAGGGACGAACCAGCTAGGGTTTCAGTCATCCAGTGGGGCACCCCATTCAGTGGGAAATTCAGATCTACGGAGATTGAGAGGGATTTTGGAGATTCAGGCACCTGGGTTATTCTTACCATCGCCCGATTTATATTCTTGGAGAGTTTCAGAGCATTTGGAGGCCTCCTTCATTAGGGACGAACCAGCTAGGGTTTCAGTCATCCAATGGGGCACCCCATTCAATGGGAAATTCAGATCTACGGAGATTGAGAGGGATCTTGGAGATTCAGACACCTGGGTTATTCTTACCATCACCCGATCTATCAATTGGCATATTTCTTAGGGTGATTGGAAACTTTTGGTAGCAGGTCCGAGTTATTGAGGGTTTCAACCTTCTATTGGAGTGTGGCATTCTTCAGCTGGAGAGTTTGGCATTCATATCTACTTGTATTGATCTTCATTTCTTATTCATCCTTTGGAGGCATTATTTTGTATTAGCGGGAGCATTTTGTAGCAGCTCATATCTATTTCTTGTACGGCCATCTGAGGTTTATGCCAGATCGGTCATCTATTGTATTGATCTTACATTGCTCATAATAAAAAGGTCATATCTTTGCTTGTGCTTCTACATCTTGAATATATTGTGATCTCCATGTGTTGATGAATCTTGTATGCACTTAATAACTCAATAAATTAGTAGTAGTTAGTGATTCCAAGAAAGAATTTGGTTTGGGATCATTACAATCGATGTACTTATAGTTGAGTTGAACAACAATAAAATGTTTGAACAAAGTTCCATGATATTAGACAATATTCTCAATAAAAAGAGATCACCTTTCAACAGAACTAGACTTGGTTACAATCCCAAATACACATTACATAAAACCAAGGAACAACCCAAGAGCTATGCTACGACCCTGGTCAATCTCGTTGAATGTAATGAGAACACCAATGAAGCAAACCCTAACCAATAGAAATCAATTATCCTTCTTAGGAAGAATGAATTCAGAAAGGTGATGACACCAAGAAGACCTTTTATGAAAAGGTATGAATATTTCTTCCTTGGTAACTATTTTTCATGTAACAATTTTGGACATAAGGCAATAGACTGCAGAGCATATCCAAGAAATGACCAAAGAAGAAATGGAGGCATGTACAATGCTCCAAGAAAAAGTTATGTGAAAATTTTTGTTGACAACATAAACAAGAATTAATTTGCTCCATTGTTTAACTATGATATTGAATGTTATAAATGCCACAATTTTGGCCATAAAGTTGAGGACTGCATAATTTGGACATGGGCCCCTACTGAAAAACACACTACTTTCAACAATACCACCAAAGTATGGAAGAAGAAACAAAAAGGGAGCTATCAAGAAGAATGTGATGTATCAATGCATGCTCAAGACAAAGAAATCTATTGGTACATAGACAGTGGATGTTCAAGGCATATGATTGATGATGAAAACAAATTCCTTAAGATAAAGAGAGAGAAGGGAGGAAATTTTTCACTTGGATACAATAAATATGCCAAGATAATTGGGAAAGGTAAAGTCATCCTTGGAAGTCAGAAGGCCACAACAAAAAATGTTTTACTAGTTGAATATTTAAATCATGACCTTATAAGTGTCAGTCAACTATGTGACCAGGGACACAAACTCCTATTTAACTCCCAAGAATGCATAATAAGAAAAGAAGACACTAGCATATTGGTAGCAATGGCAATCAAAACTCCAAACAATGTGTACATTCTAAATAAAATTGGAAAAGAAGTATGTTGCATGGGACAGACTGATGAAATCTAGTTATGGAATAAGAGAATGGGGCATCTAAGTTTTGACAACTTAGTTAAGGTCAGTAATCACCAGGAAGTAAGAGGCATGCCAAGAATCATCAATCCCTCAAACCCAATTTATAAACATTGTCAACATGGGAAACAAACTAGAGTGAGATTCAAAACCAAGGAATACTCAACATACATACCATTAGAACTCATCCACATTGATATATGTGCACCAACCAAATCACAAAGTATGCAAGGTAATCATTACTTGATGTTTCTCATTGATGATTACATAGGAATGACTTGGGTAGCATTCCTCAAACATAAATCAGAAGCCTTTGAGAAATTTAAAGAAATCAAAGCATTAGTTGAAAATGAAATAAACCTTAAGATAAAATGTCTGAGATCAGATAATGGAGGAGAATTCACATCAAATGAGTTTAATGAGTTATGTGAATATCATGGGATAAGAAGACACTTCTCAACTGTAAGAAATCCACAACAAAATGGAGTGGCTAAAAGGAAAAATAGGATTTTACAAGAAATGGAAAGAACAATGCTAAATCAAACTAAACGACCAGTTATGTTTTGGAGGGATGTAATTTACACAACTGTCTATATTCTGAATAGATCACAACTCCTAGCTAACAGTGAAAAAACTCCATATGAATTGTGGAAAGGCGGGCTAGCTATTTCCAAACACCTTAAGGTCTTTGGAAGCAAATGCTACATAAAGAGAGATTATGGTAACCTTGGAAAATTTGACTCCAGATCCGATGAATGTATTTTCTTTGGTTACTCCTCTCAAAGAAAAGCTTATAGATGTTTAAATATGAGATTACACAAAATTATTGAAAGTGCAAATGTGAGAGTGGATGATGAAAAGCTTGGAATGATCAAGATGTAAAAAAATGACAAGAAAACAACAACAATCTATAGTCAAGAAGATAAATACAATGAGGAAGATAATGCAGAAGAAGAAGAAGAGGAAGCTCCTAGACAAGACACAAATACTCCCTCGAGGTATGTTCAAAAGAACCACTCTAAAGAACCAATTCTTGGAGAAAACAACAAAGGTGTCCAAACAAGAAGACAATTGATAAGATCACTAGAATGTGAAAATTTGTCTCTACTGTCTAAAATAGAACCCAAGAACTTCGAGGAAGCTACCAAAGATAAAACCTGGGTGAATTCTATCAATGAAGAATTATATCAAATTGAGAAAAACAAAACTTGGGAGTTAGTTCCAATACCAAAAGACAAGAATGTAATTGGCACCATGTGGGTTTTTAGGAACAAATTGAATGAGGATGGACAAGTAATAAGAAATAAGGCAGGGCTTGTATGTAAAGGATATTCTCAAGTTGAAGGACTAGAATTTGATGAAACTTTTTCTCTAGTAGCTAGACTAGAATCCATTAGAATATTTATGGCATTTGCAAGCTACAAGAGTATCAAAGTCTATCAAATGGATGTTAAATCTGCATTTCTAAATGGAAATTTGGAAGAATAATTATTCATTTAACAACCTGAGGGATTTTATCTAATAGACAATCAAGATTATGTGTGCAAATTAAATAAATCCATCTATGGTCTAAAGCAAACACCTAGAGCTTGGTATTCAAGGCTTGATAAGTACCTGCAGCAACAAGGTTACAAGAGAGAAATTGTAGAAAGTAATACTTACATCAAAGAAGAAAATGGAAATATAATTATCATTGTGGTCTATGTAGAAGATATCATCTTTGGAAGCAACTATGATTATCTGAGTCAAAGGTTTTCAAAGAACATGCAAAAACAATTTGAGTTGTCCACGTTGGGTGAGTTGTCCTTCTTTCTAGGTCTACAAATTTCTCTGTCAAATAAAGGCATATTCATTTCTCAGACAAAATACATAAAGGATATGTTAAAGAAGGTCAATATGGAATATTGCAAGACTGACAGTACTCCCATTATAACAGGCTGCAAGCTGAGTAAGGATGATGAATCACTAGAAGCAGATCATGCCATGTATAGATCAATGATTGGTAGGTTTTTATATGTAACTTCATCAAGGCCTGATGTTATGCAAGTTGTTGGATTGGTTGAAAGATTTCAATTTTCACCAAAAGAATCACATGTGATGGCAGTCAAAAGAATACTCAGATAATTGAAGGGCACAATCGATTTTGGACTGTGGTATCCAAAAGGAGAGAATTTTACTCTAACAACATACATTGATGCAGATTGGCCAGGCAGTATTGATGACAAGAAAAGAACAAGTGGTGGAGCATTCTTCTTGGGAAATTGTTTAGTATCTTGGTTAAGTAAGAAATAGTCCTCAATCTCCTTATCCACGGTAGAAGCAGAGTACATTGCAGTAGCATCTTGTTGCACACAAATCCCTTAGATGAAGCAGGTGCTACAAAATATTAAGGCAGAATGCAAGCAGCTAATTACTATCCTATGTAACAACGCTAGTGCCATAATTATTTCTGAAAACCCGGTAATGCACTCAAAGACAAAACATATTGTAGTCAAATATCATTTTCTGAGGGAATAGGTGAATGATAAGACTGTCAAGTTGGAGTATGTTCCTGCCAAGGAACAAATTGCAGATATGTTTACCAAACCCCTACCTAGAGATACATTTGAGTATCTCAGACAGACGATGGGATTCATTCCCATTTCTTATTAAAATATTCAGTTGAAAGTTGTTGGGAGCTCAACAGGACCAAAATCTCAAAGGAAGAGTGCATATGATTGCACGTTGCAAAAACATAAATTGAAGAGTATCGTGCTATGGGACTCACAGGGGGAATTGCAGAAACACAGAGAAGACTAAAGGCCTCCTTTTCATTGTTGACAAAATGGGGGGAAATGTCCAATAAAACAAGAAACTCGGAAGAGAATCATATTGACATGGAGATCTAGCATAATCCATAGGGGGAACAAGTGATGTTTTACTTAGGTGTTTCCATCAATGACAAGGAGGAGATTTTTAGACAGTTTGTGGCATTGATGTTAACACTATAGGGGGATTTTTTTTGATTGATTACTTGACAGTGTCATTGATGACAAGTTGTTTGTAACAGGATGACAACAAAATCTTAAATATTGGTTACAAAATAACCCTCAGTCAAGGAAGGAGGATAGATCATGCTTTAATCATCGATCATGGAAGAGATCGATGATCCTACATCGATAATAAATCGAACTTTGATGAATCATGTTTTCAAGTGGATAGTGAGTCGAATCCCCATTGAAAGTGTGGAGGAATAGGAACCATCAGATTAGGATAAAGAATCAAATGTGACCATAGATTCATCGGACTAAGACCTTGTTTATGTATCTAAAGGTTTGGATGATTGAGATTATATCGAAAGAGATTGTGATCGTTGATGTAGTCTATCGTAGTTACACGGTAAAAGAATCATGACCATTGGATCAAAATTTACATTCGGTCGTGATCATCAACTGTAATGACCAGAGTCTCCATTCGTATTTTAGTAATGGATGAAATAAATTAGATATCTATCCAAATCGACGACCAACATCAACTTTCATTTGGATTCTGACTGTTGGAGTTAAGTATTCAGAGCCATAACGTTGACAGAGTAATCCATGCTCTGAAATAATGGTATTGAAATGGAATATTCTTGTATACCCCTCTTATCGGAGCTGTGAAACTTACCCAATCTTTTGAATGTCGATGGATTAGCTCTGACGATATCAAAAGGGGAATATTCCTTAATGGAAATCCTAATAAAAGGAAGATGAGTAGATGTCATGTCTGTTGGTTTGTTAGCTAGATGTAGCAGTACCAATGTATTTGTGCCTCGTCCATAGGTGGCCATGTGTCAAAGTGTACAAAGAAGATTTGAAGCAAGTGATGACATCATCATGACGTCAGTTCCACATCAGCATAAGTAGCCATGTCATCATCATGTCAGTACCATGACAGAACCACATGGAATTCGTCTAAGCAGCCACGTCATATCGGAGTGGGATACACCAGCAACCGCGATAGGGACATGTGGTGACAACTTATTGCTCAAAGTAAAGGTTCCAAATAATATTCTCTCTCGTAGTCTCTCCTGTCGGAATGAAATAGTTCAACCTTTTATTTACACTCTGAAGAAAAAGCATCGAAGAATATTCCATCATGTCTTGATTTACATGCCGACAGGTATGTCCATTCATTTTGATTAACGGTTGGGATCTATTCAAAGTAAAATAGATCAATGACTCTGAAAAGGACATGTGGGAGTTTGCAAAGACAAGTGATGAGTTGACATCAGTGATTGTGAAGTGGACATGTGGTAGTGAGATCCACAGTTGTGAGTAAGACACGTGGCATATATGTACAAGAACCTAGTGCAGTGGAAACGAAGACTAACAAGTGTGATTTTAAATCTTGAACGATTGATGGTGGACGGTTTTTAGAATTCGGAGTCCCACGATCAGAGTTTCGAAACTACCCTGAGAAGAATGGGTCTCATCAATGGTGAAGATTCAACGAAAAAGGGAGATCGACAACATACATTTTACAAAGCAACTACAACGATGAACGGTGGAGATCAAATTATGGAATATATCAATGGTGGAGTTTGTTCATTCGTTTAGAGTCCAAAAAGGTCATGTAGTATAGTCCATCATAGAGGACATGAATGGAGTGAAGTCGACGAACAGACTACGACAAGAATAACTCTGAGAACCAACCACAACCATTGATCAACGATCCAATGGTTGAGATAGCATTCAGTGTTTCAAACTCACTGTGGTCCTGATGACATGATCACAAATCAACAATGGAGATTGAATGAAGATCTAAATCTGGAATTTGCTCAGTGATAAGGCCCCAAGGGTCTGATAAGCTTGGTGGTCCCAAAAAATATCACAGATTGATGGTGGAAATTAATGGAAACCCTGATCGGACGGTCATTGAGTGTTGAGGACCAGTGAACCAGATCGCATATAATAGAAGGAATAGAGATTGGATTTTATGGAGGGTTATGTCTCCCGACATGAAGAAGAATGAGAGAACTCGAAGCTAGCCTCATGAAATTAATTTTTAATATGTGGAAAAATCCAAGAGAGAATGCAGTCTATAAATACAAATTCCCAAATAATTTGTGTGTGTGGTGGAGTGGTGGATAGAATAAAGTGTGCAAAAGAAGAAGAGTAAAGAGAAGAATTCATACCTAATGAACCATGTGGAGAAGGAATGAAGACCGAAAATCATGTAGAGTTATTTGTTGTGTCTTAAGGTCGGGTTCAGGCAGAATTGTTTTAAAAAAGGGTTTCAGATCACTGAAGTGTATTACAAAGGATCAGTGTCCTCGTCCATTTGCAGTTTGATGCATGTTTGCAGGTTTATTCCTTATTTGTAAGTTGGTGCCTACAGAGGATTGGTGTCCTCTTTCTTTTGCAGGTTGTTGCATGATTTTTAGGTTGGTGCCTACAAAGGATTGGTGTCCTATTTCTTTTGCAGGTTGGTGCATTTTTTATGAGTTGGTGCTCATAAGAGGATTGGTTTCCTCACTGATAATTATTCATACATGAATTGATATTCATTTATAAATGATTTCAAGGTCTTCACAATCTGGATTTCCATATTTATGTTTGTAAATGTGTTGAATATTGTATGTGATTAAGATGAGTACATTTCTGGTATAATTAATTGCAAATATAAGTCCTAACTATGTTCATATTAGAACAAAAGGATCAAAACTCATATTGTATTGATTCAACCCCCCCCCCCCCCCCCCCTCTCAGTACTATTAAACATTTCAACATGAAATTTCTTGAAGAGACCATCAAACTGCTTTAGTGATAGCACTTTTTCATTTCTCCCATGCAAACAAATCATCAAGCATCATAAAATAAACCTCAAACCATTCATCATAATATAACATTGTTGAGTGACGCATCATTTCAAACAGAACCTTATGCTCATGAAAAGCTTGAAATCCAACACTTTTGTATTTTCTCCTTGAGGACCCCACCTATTGGCTATAATAATTATATTCATAGGCTTCACAATACTTTGAAATTTTTCATAACAGGTGATGATATTCTGAGTCAACATCCGGGGATCCATAGGTAAGTTTTCTTATAGCAGGATAGAACTCAGAAATTTCTTGTTTGATTTTGAAACTAGAAATCAAGCTTTGTTGGGAATTTCTTCTTCTCATCATAATTAAAATAATAATAATAATAATAATAATAATATGCTCTTGAAATGATTCACTCGTGAACGGAAGCATGGGAAAGAAAATGAGGGAAACAATAGAAACCACTAAGTTTAAACAAGACATTTTGTAGGTACAACAAAAACTACATAAGTAGTGTTGTGGAACAAAGAGTCATTCATTTAGCTCTGATGTTTGTTTTGGAACATATTAATTAAAATTTTGCAAATAAACTATCAGACAAGCAACTTCAATTGATCCATTTTTTACTCGAAACTCAAAATCAAAATAGAAAAACAAAATTTAAATCTTAAAAGAAAATAAAGCTATGGGCTAGTCATTATTATGATCATCTTTTTGAAGAAGGATAGCAGATATTGCTTCTTCAATAGCATTAGTATAGATAATGAAACCTTTTTCAAATTTGGGTTCGCCAAAACCAATGCATAACCAATTGCTCTCTTCACTTCTACAAAATATTTTTTGGTATCATCATTCCATGAGAATGACCTATATTTCTTTATCATGTTATGAGTTGGTTTAACCATTCTTTCAAAATTTGGAATAAACCTTCTAAGAAAATTGATTTTACCCATAAAATATCGAATCTCCTTTTAAGAACAAGGAGCTTCAAGATTTTTTATAGTGATAACCCTCTCGAGATCAATACCAATTCATGAATCAGAAACAATTTGACCAAGAAATTTACCTTGTGTGACACCAAAGATTGATTTTTCCAGGTTCAAGGACATTCCAAAATTTCTACAACGCAAGAAAACTTTTCTAAGATGATCAAAATGATCTTGTCGGTTTCTGGAATAGATAGTTAAATCATCAAGATAGATTTGAATAATCTTACCGATAATATCATCAAAGGCTATTTGCATAGAACTTTGGAAAGTGGCACCTGCATTTATTAGGCCAAAAATCATTCTTTCATATGAAAAGGTGCCCCAATGAGTAGTAAATGTGGTTTTATATTGATCGGCCCTCTTGACTCTGATTTGATTATAACCTGAAATGCCATCAAGAAGGGACATCATTTGTGACCCTACAACTTCTTACAAAATTAATTCCATATTTGGAAAAGGAAAATTGTCCTTTTCACTTGCCCTATTCAAAGAATGAAAATCAATTCACAACCTGATATCTCCATTTTTATTTTGTACTGGGACAAGATTAGATATTGTTTTTAATTGTATCTTTGTGATGTCTTCCCATGGGAGGCCAAGGTGCCAGGCATGTGGGAATCTTCATTGGTGCCAATTTATCCTTTCAATTTAGTGAAATCATCCCTGGAAAGAGGTTAGGGCCTCATGTGAAAGTTAGTGGGCTTTGCGGGCTTGTGATGGGGTGACACACCCACAAAGAGGAATAAAATATTCTAATTAATTGTTGAGTTTAGAAGGGGTGTCTAAACTCACTCACTGGACTTTTATATAAAGGAGAAAGGTCATTGTGACATTTTCTCATTGTGAAAAGATGGAGTTAGAATAATTGAGTCTGCACTTGTGGTAGGAGGCCTAGTGATTTCTACAAAGGGAAATTATGCAATGGTGGAAAATATGGCCTAGAAGAGAGGAAGTCGCAAAGAGAGAATTGTACGGAGGTGTTTGTACAAGTTTTATGTACTTGTACGCATATAGCAGTGGGAGGAATCATCTATATACAGGGGTTGCAAAGAGCACAGTAGTGTATGTACGTGGGTTGTAGGAAGGTGAATTACGTATAAGCGTGTTGCAGTGGGCACAGTCGCGTATGTTCACAGGTTGTGGGAACATGAATCGCTTATAGATTTTTCTGGGCAGGAGAAGGTCTGTATAGGATGAAAGGTGAGGTCAACATGTCATACAGGTGGTCTGCAACAGATTTGTGGGCAGAGGCAATTTCCAAGGATTTGTGGAGGTTTGGTTTTCTTATTTGTATGGTTATTGGAGGACAAGGTTGTCCTCAGATTTGTTGATATTGTATTGGTTGGGAGGGTTGGTTTTTCCCTCAAAATTTCTGAAATTAACAAGGTTACAGAACAGAAATACATGTCTCATATATGTGTTGATGATTCATCTTTGATATTGTTTTTTATATTGCATGTGTTTTCAATCAATAATTTTTAATGTAAAATTGTTCAATGATAACAGCTAGGGTTTTAATGTTAGTTCACTAGGAAACAATTTTTAGATCTTAGAATTAGTCACATAGAGTTGCATGTGAAAATTGATATGGCATCAGAGCTTTGGATTTGAAGAGAAGGGGGTCGTCTTGAGACACATTTTGGGCAGCAAAACTCAAGGAGTGTTATTTTTGTTCTTGTTCTTATTCTGGGAAGGTCACCATGGTGAACACATTGAAGCTTGAGGATAGGTTGGAAGGGGAAACCAACTTCTGGGATTAGAAGGAAAAGGTTTTCCTTCTATTGGAATAAAATGACCTCAAGAAGTATGTTGAGAGTGTGATTGCTAGTCCTATCGATCTGTGGGAGTTGGCAGCTCACATGAAGAAGGAAGTGAAGGCCAAGCGGGTGTTGCTAGAATCCATGAAGGATCATTTGATTCCTCACATTGTTGAGAAGACATCTTCCAAGGACATGTATGATGCTCTAGTAGGTTTATAAGAAAATGGAAATACAGGTAGGAAGTTGCATTTGAAGCACCAGCTTTGAGTTGTCAATATGTCCAGTGAGGATATGGTTGTGAACTACCTTATGAATATTACATAGATCTGAGATCATCTTGTTTCCGTCAGTGATAAGGTGGAGGATGTTGAATTGGTAAATGTGGTGTTGAGAGGTCTTCCCAGGTATTGGGAACCATTTGTGCAGGGGATCTGTGCACGAGAGAAGTTGTCAGACTTTTATAGACCATGGACAGATTGTATCCAAGAGGAGACACGATTAGTGTCTAGTGATGATATGGATGATATGGTGAAGAGTAGTAGTGATGAGAACCAAGCCCTTGAAGCTTGCACTAGAAAGGGCTGAATAGGTTCTCCTAGGAAAAAGGATTCTCACGAGAGAGAAGCATCTCCAGAGCCAAGACGGAAGAAGGATCTTAGTAAGATCAAATGTTTTGAGTGTCATGAATTTGGGCACTATACTTCACAGTTTCCACACCGGAGGGGAAGGGGAAGGGGAAGAAGGCAGCAAGCATCAACAACAGAGGTTGATGAGATTGCAGACATGTTCCATAGGAAGATCTTGTTGGTATCTGCCCTTTTAGGTATAGTTTCAAGCATGGGGACCTAGTTGGTGGATAGCGGAGCATCTTGCCACATGACATGTGCTAGAGAGTTATTTGACACTTTCACAGATACTAGCTTGAACTTATGTGTGGAGCTTGGCACGGGATCCAAGCATGCAATATGAGGATCTAATATAGTATCATTCTAATTGGAGTGAAGAGAGGTGTTGAGGGTGTCAAATGTGGTATGGTTTCTAGAACTCACGGAGATTTTCTTCCCAAACTCGGATATTGAGAGGAAGGATATCATGTATTATTTCAAGATGGGTAGGTGTTGTTTGTGCCCATATGATCTAGCTTCATATCAATTGTGATTCTTTGAGTTAGGGAGGGAAAAGTATATATGTTGAGGGTCCAGCCTATGTGTGTGATGATCATCAGGATCATAAAGACAAATGAGTAGGAGAAGGTAGCTACTCTAGTGGTGAGGCAGGTGGCCCCAACAGTAGCACAGGTTCAGAGAGAGTAGGTAGTGTTAGCACATGAAATGTTTAGGAGTCAAAAATTATGACCTTATTCCATGTAAGAGTCTTGGTGTCATGCTATAAATTATCATCATGAAAGAGTATAGAAACAGAATATGAATACAAAATGATCCTCCACACCGGCATCATTTTTGTCAAGGTTTATTGTTTTGCACGCAGTTACAACATTAAGTGATGGTTTTGGATTTTGAGCTAAACTTAACATCTTTTTATGTTTCTTCAAGGTTACTTCAGGTTGAAAAAAGATTGCAACATCTTGTGGAAGGTATATCCTACTTCATGTACAAGTTTTGAAATGTTGGAATCTTTTTGCAAGAAATCAGGTTGCTACAGGAAAGTTCGCAGCACCTGGACTCACTAGGGTTGTGAACTGGTAATTTGGGATAGTTTGTAGCAATTAACACACAACATAGTCATGTTTTGATTGTAACTTTGGAATGTCATTTTGGGTTCTTCTAAAAAAATTTGTGGAGAAGCACTATATTACCATTGACATGTTGACCAAACATCAACCCAACCCAGTTCGTAGTTTGGGAGAAAAGTCAAAATCATCACCTATAGGAAAGTTCGCAGCGCATGTTGTTAAAGGCAATGCGAACTCTAACAGTCTGACAAATATGAGTTATGGGAAGGCTGCCAATTGTCAGGGAAGGTTCAAATGGTTTCCTAGGAGTTATTTGGAAATGTGTTCCATCTCCAGATCAAGCAACATGACCTATTTCAAAAGGAATTTATCACCATAGACAAGATCCAAAAAATAGGAATATGTTATGTTTTTGTTGGAATCTTTTGTAACAAACTCCTAAATAGAGTATAATCATATGTAGTTCCTTGGTTTCGACCTCCTTAGAGTAGAGAGAGATCATTCACTATATATGAAGTGGATTTTGAGAAGGAAAGGGTTTGATTCATGATCCAAGAGAGGAGAGAGTTGGAGGAGCATTTTTAGTTGCTCATTTGTAAGCTTGAGGGTTTGCTTGTAATCAACATTTATGCCATTAAATATTCATGAGAGTTGTTTATCATATTGTATTCTTTGTTTTCCACTTCTCTTGCCATCTTCTTGCTTGAATATATTGCAGGTTTTGAGGATCATAGATGCCATTTATTGATCGATTCATGAACAACAGAGGCTCTATTGTAGCTTGCCCATTAAATCATTGTTTATTGTTTAAGCAATCTTTAATCTGTTTTCAAAAAGGATCTATGTACAATGGGTGTTCTTCCTTTTATCATATTCTCCATGCTTCTACTCATCATTATGTATCTCGTTTGTCTGGTATACAGTTTGATTTCCTTTGATCTGTAAGATGTTATGACTCCATGCCCAATGGAATGCCTCTACAAACAGTTTTCTTCCCTCTCCCTTTTTTACTTAGTCTTGTTGATCCACTCAAGTATAAACTTGTTTTAATTCATTTATATTCTGATGGGTACTAGGATTACACCTACAGCAGTCTAGGTGTGATTTCTAGTGCTAACAGGTAGCTCCATTAGTGATGAGGCAGGTAGCCCCACCAGTAGTGGTGGCTCAAAGCGAGCTAGAGTTCAGAGGGAGTCAACCCTCAGGATCCAGTAGGGAGGAGAAACCTCCCAGGACTATTCAGAGGAGATTAGACTTCATAGGAGATTAGACTTCAGGGGAGGTTGGGAGGTTTAGAGGGAGCATATGGCTTTGGAGATTTTACATACTTAGAGGGAGTCAAGTTTCAGAGGGATCATGTGAACTCATAGTGAGATTGATCTCAGAGAGATTCATTCATTCAGAGGGAGTTCCCCCTCAAGTTCAGGTGGGAGAGAGGCATCTTCCAATACTAATAGGCATGTGTCATGGTTTGAGGAGGCTAGAAAAGAGGTTCAGAGGAAAGAGGCTTCTAGGAGTTGTGTGTCCTCCATGGAGGATTCATTTGTTTCAGTAAATTTTTCTACATTGAAAAAGGAGGAATCCAATCAGGAAGACAGGGGAGTAGGATTTTCTTCGATCACAGAGGGAGAAACTAGTGAGGCAGATTGGACAATGGGACATGCTTCAGTGACAGAGAGAGAAGTCAGTCAGGAGAATTGGAGTGCAGTTGTGTTAGATTAGTACAAGAGACAAATCTACTTCTAGTGTGGGATAAAGAGGTACATCCAGACAATGATTGATGGGATACCTCCTTTGATAAGAGGGAATGTTTTTTATTATAGCTTCAGGAGGTATTCCCATAGGAGGCTAAGTTGTCAGGCATGTGGTAATATTCGTTGACACCAATTTATCCTTTTGATTCAGTGAAATCAACCCCAGAATCAGGTTAAGGCCTCATGGGCAAGTTAGTGGGCTTTGTGGGCTTATGATGGAGTGTCACACCCACAAAGAGGAATAAAATATTCTAATTAATTATTGAGTTTAGAAGGGGTGCTTAAACTCACTCATTGAAATTGTATATAAAGGAGAAAGGTCATTGTGACATTTTATGATTGTGAAAAGATGGAGTTAGCATAAGTGAGTATATACTTGTGCTAGGAGGCTTGGTGATTTCAGCAAAGGGAAAGTCTGCAATGGTGGAAAATCTGGCCTAGAAGAGAGGAAGTCACAGAGAGCGAATTGTACGAAGGTGTCCATACAATTTTTTGTGTACTTGTACATGGATTGCAGTCGGAGGAATAACGTATATACATGGCTTGCAAAGAGCATACTAACGTATGCACACGGGTTGCGGGAAGGTGAATCGCGTATACGGGGTTTTTAGTGGGCACAGTTGCATATGTAAATGGGTTGCGGGAAGAAGAATCGCATACAGAGTTTTATGGGAAGGAGTAGGTTCGTACAATATGATAGGTGACGTCAACATGTCGTACAAGGGGTCTACAGTAGATTTGTGGGCAGAGGCAATTTCCAGGTATTTATTGATTTTTGGTTTTCTTATTTGTATGGTTATTGGAGGACAAGGTTGTCCTCATATTTGATGATATTGTATTGGATGGGAGGGTTGGTTTTACCCTCAAAATTTATGAAATTAACAAGCTTATAGAACATAAATATATGTCTCATGTTTGTGTTGATGATTCACGTATGATCTTGTTGTTACTGCTACTTGTATTTGTTAAGTTTAATGTTGTTATTAGGTTATTTTCAATTTACTAGAGCATTCAATGCATTTCCAAAACAACAACATAAAGAGCATCACTGAAAGAAACACAATCACAAGGTACACAACATTTTATCCTGGGAAACCCTCATGGGGGAGAAAACCCAACAAAACTTCCTCAATAATAGATTGCCAATACAATGCCAAGACTAGGACAAAACCACCAAGAATAAACTAGGATTGAACATGTGTCTCTCTTCTCCTTCTTGCAACTGCAACTTCCTTCAAAAGATGTGCACTAGAAGTGTGAGTGAGTGAATGAACAAGTGACGCGCCATCCTCACTTATAAATACTAGTTGAGGAGGTGACAGGGTTATGTCTCTTCACTTAGTAGGGTTTGCTTCTTCCAAGAGTGGTTAAAACAACTTTATAAACCCAAGGGGATGACTTTACAAATACCACCATATAAATATGGTTTGACCAATCCACAAGAGGGGATTTGGTCTTATACAAGACCTGACATGATCAATCCACAAAAGGGGATTTGATCTATAAGATAATAACTCAAATATAATTATAATATTCCTCAAAGTTACAATATTTAAACAATCCCCCTTAACGAGAAGGGTATTCTACTAACATAACCCAATACAACTGTTGGATTACTGGGAGGGGGGGTGAATCAGAGTAATAATATCATTTTTAACCATATAATGCAAGTGTTATATCAATGTAGCATTATCATCCAATAATTGCAGAGTAAATAAACAATGAACAAATGAGCAATCATACACATACAAAGTACACCAGTGTTTTTACGTGGAAACCCAAAGCGGGAGAAAACCACGAAATGTTTTTTCTCATATGTCTTGAAGAATTACTTTCATTGGAAGCACCGACTTCCTTTGTTTTTCAGCTGCAACTGGAAGGAGGCTCCAACCCCCTAGTTTCTCAGGCTACAACCTAAGGGAATCTCCAACTCCCCAATTCTTTGGCTACAACCAAAAGGAGGCTACAACCCCCTATGTTCTCGGACTACAACCGGAAGGTGGCTACAACCACCTTTCCTTGCCCCGTCCAACCACCTTGACATAGAAGTAGAATGATGAAACCACTGTCACACTATCACTAGGAGATATACCATTGTACAACTATACCAAGTTGTACCATTTACCTGCAGCCAACCTATACAACTACCCTATAATCAATTTATACCTTAAACAAGTGCATCAACCATGCACCAACCTGTACCTAAACCTGTAATCAGTTTGTACCATAAAAAATTGCATCCACCATGCACCAACCTGTAATCATCATGTAACATAAACAAGTGCATCAACCATGCACCAACTTGTACCTCAACTTGTAATCATCATGTACCATAAACAAGTGCATCAACCATGCACCAACCTCAACCAAACAACATGTATCTGTAACATACCTCAATCAAAATCCCTCATCAATTTCATCATCAAAATATGATGTGTAACTTTGTGATAGACCTGGTGTATATGATCACATACCTGCAAACCTTCCTTAACAAGAGACTAGCATTTTCATTAAATTTTACTTTAGTCTCACATGACTAGTTTTGGGTTAGTCAACAACCCTAACTTGCAATAATCATAAATATGTACATGTAATGAATAAATATATGAAAATGGTACAAAATTTTCTTTAGTGTGTTTTATGCACTTCCTTCAACTTGCACTACTTCGAACCGCTCAGAAAATGAGTTATAGAAAAAATGGCATACCTTGTTGAATTTCGGCTTATTCTAGAGAGATAACATGTAGAGTGTGCCCCGCACGGAGTATTTGTTGTATGGATCTAAAAATTGTACACAAAATACTAAAGACAGTACTCTAACCAATACATTTTGTCTTACTGAATTTGGATATGTTATGAAGAAGTTATGACATTTTTACCCGAAACACTTGTTTTAGACTAGTTTCAGGACTAGCCACAAACCTTATTTTCCACGGAGTGTAACTCCAAAAATACAAAAACCCACAAGCTGAAATATGTATCACAGCTACTTGGATATGTTTCCTCGACGGCCTCCCAATTTCACGGTCTGAATCATTCTAGAAAACAATTTATTGTGAAAATGGTGAGATGACATGTAAATAACATACCTTAGAAAACATCATCAAAAGAATTTATCCTCCCTTGAATTTTGGCCTTCTTTACTTCACCTTCACTCTTAAATTAGGCTTGGATATCATTTCGTTACCTCAATCACTTGTATATATTCAATATGCTCAAGTTTGATTGAAAATGAGAGACCCTTGCCTCTTATTTATACTTTCATGTAGCTTCCTCAAGGTGTTACCTTCTAACCATCTTAACCCACTTTCTTTATTTTAGGGCTAACCCACTTCTAACCACTTGTCCACTTAGTAATTTCTCCATTAAATTTATTATTTAAATAATTTCTTTTGTATCCACTTTGAATCATAGTACACTCATCACTTCACTTTATTATTTAAATTACCTTCTAACCATTTTAACCCACTTTCCTTATTTTAGGGCTAACCACTTGTCCACTTAGTAATTTCTCCACTAACTTTATTAATTAAATAATTTATTTTGTATCCAATTTGACTTATAGTACACTCACCACTTCACTTTATTTTTAAATAATTTCTTCTTTGCAACCACTTGACTACTTTGACCTTTTGGGGCTTCTAGATGACTCATGAGGGTTCTCCAACTTCACATGGCCATAACTCTCTAACCGTGAGGATTTGTGTGACGTTCCACATACCACCGAAAATGGAATGACATGTACTATCCATATAGAATAGTCTTACCTGCAAATATATTAAAACTCATACTATTATCCATCAAACAAACTTGAGTCCATTACCCAAACCATTGTGCTACTGGACTTTCTTCAAGGGTTGACATCAATGACAACCAACCCAATTAATCAACAATCTCCCCCTTTTTAATTGATGGAAACACTCTGATGAAATATTGAATTCATGTCATTCATGCTCCCCCTATGACCATTTCTCCCCTTGTAACCATGTCTATGTGCTCTGCATCTGATAAATCTTTCCCCCTTTGTCATCAATGGCAAAATATCTTTCCATCCTCGGCTGCTCCCCTTGACTGAACTATCCTTGGGGATACTCCCCCTGACTGAACTCTTCCTGAAACTGATCTCCCAACCTGAAATGTCCTCTCTATGGTGCTTCCTCGTTTAAATCTAAGACATATAAGATAAGCATTCAAAAAAATTCATTTTGGTGTAGAAATTACTCTAAGTCTCTAGCGAAGATACTCAAAGGCTTCCTGTGGAAGCGGTTTTGTAAAGATGTCTGACACTTGTTATTTTGTTCCCACATGCTCAACTCTGATGTTATTCTCTGCAACCTCTTATTCTTTTCTTATCTCGCACTTTTGTGAATCAAAATTAACTTTATGACCTTGGTTACACATTCGACTCGCACTTATAAGATTATGTTTCATAACTTCTACTAGTAGAACATTTTCTGCCTTGGTATTCTTGTTTCCAATTTTGATTGTGCCTTTTCCAATGATTTTAGCTGAATCATCATTTCCAAAGGAGATTGATCCATCTCTTTCCTTTCTTAATGTAAGAAACTTGTCTTTATCACCTGTCATATGTTTTGAACAGCCACTATCAACGTACCAACCACGTTTCTTCTACTTAGCTTGTAGAGAGAGTGTGCATTCTTCATTTCTATATTGATTCTTCTTTCTTATCCATGTCCTCTTTTGAAGTTCATGTATGTTGTTGTTATGTTGTGGTTCTCTAGGAGGGACTGTCATTCTACAATATTTGGCCATGTGTTCAAAGTTGTTACACTTGTAGCATTCCACTTCAGTGCTCAATGATTCAAACATGTTGTAACTTCTTCTTTGTGTTTCACTAGGCCTTCTTGGATAACCCGTTTGTGTATGACTTTCAAAGTTGTTTATGTTCCTGTTATTAGCTATGCAATTCATAGATTTATTTCCAAAATTATTACATGCATAACATAAACCAAAAAATATAGTTTGATACCTGGGAGTTGAAGATATTCTGAAAGGAGGTGCTCTTATGAATCCTTCTTCTTCCTAAGGCCTATTTATTTCTGTCGAACATTGATTATGAAATCTGAATCTTCTCGGTGAAGGAGTGTCCCTGTAATTTTCTTTGTAGACCTTCCTATCCCCTTTGATTGTTTTTGCATGTCTTTTTGGATATGTTTCTTGTTTTGTTGTTTTGGAGCTTGATCCCTTTTCTATCTGATTTTATTCAAGTTCATACTTGTCATGATGAGGTTTTTGACTATTGATAATGTCATCCAAAACTTTTGAGTTGTTCTGGATATTTTTCTTTTGAAGATCCTTTCTTAATGTGACAATCTTTGCTTCCAAATTTCCAATGATCCTGTCTCTTCCTTCTATTTTTTCTTTGAGTGCTTCTTCAATTCTTTTATCTTCTTTTATTTGAACCTTCAAATTTGTGATCATTTGTTCTAGTTCCTGAGTGTCCTCTTTCTTGTCTAGTTCCACTTGTAGCTTCTTGTTTTTCTTCTTTTCTCTTCTGATAACTTCTATGGCACACAACAATTCTTCTCGGTAGTCAACTTCTACCTCTTCATATTCTTCTACGGCTTCTTCATATTCTTCTTCGACCTCTTCATATTCTTCTTCGGTGTCTTCTTTATCAGAGTCTTCTACTGCCATGAATATAACTCTTTATGTCTCACTGTCACTGACTTCATCTTCATTTGATGATGAGATGTCTTCTTTGGTGCATAAGCTTTTCTTGAAAACTTTCTTTGTGGTTCTTTTGTCTTTATATGTTTGTTTGTTATTTGAGTAATCTTCATCATTTCTCTTATTTTTCTTATGAGGACATTTGTTAGAAAAATGACCAATACCATCACAATCAAAACAAATCAAAGGAAGCTTACCTCTATATCTGTCATTGGTTCCCTTGTTCAATCTTCTGACAAAGTTGGTCGCTTCTTCATCATCTTCTGATATGTCATTGTTACTGCTATGTTCTTTTTCTTTTTGCTTTCCCTTTTGCTTTGACCTTTTGGATGCTTTGAAGGATGCTTCTTTTATATCTGGATTTTCCTATTCAGTTCTCATTTCATATGCTGTGAATATTCCATGTAGTTCGTCCATGCTTATTGAGTTTAGATCTACTCTTTCTTCTAGTGTTGATATCTTAGGGCCAAATCTCATAGGAAGAGATCTTAGTACCTTTTGAACAATTACAGATTCTTTGATTTCTTCTTCCAATCCTATAATTGTATTTATTGTTTCATCGAATTGTAAGAAGTAAGCTGCAATATTCTCATCTTCCTTCATCTCTAGTTCTTCAAATTGACCTCTGTAAGTTTGAAGCTTTGTTGCTTTTCCTTTTGAATCTCCCTCATAAATATTTTGAAGTTTGTCCCAAATCTATTTAGCGGATTTACAATGTGCAACTTTGGTGAATATTGATTCACAAAGACCATTCAGAAGTGAATTTGTGGCTTTGGAATTATTCTAACCGAGTTTCATTGCTTTTTCATTTGTCGACGGAACTGTTGGTTCTTTGTATCCATGTATAATTGATTACCAAATTTCAAATCCATGTGCTTGTATATATGTATTCATCCTTATGCTCCAAAATGCATACTTTTTTCCATCAAACTATGGTATTCCATTTTTATAAATGTTGTTGCTCTTCATGATCTACCTTTCAGTGGTTAAACGGAATTCTGAAGGAACCTGCTCTGATACCAATTTTTGGATTACTGAGGGAGGGGGTGAATCGGTAATAGAGCAACAATATCCTTTTTAACCATATAATCCAAGTGTTATATCAATGTAGAACTATCATCCAATAATTGCAGAGTAAATAAACAATGAACAAATGAGAAATCATACACATACACAGTACACTAGTGTTTTTACGTGGAAACCCAAAGCGGGAGAAAACCACGTAATTCTTTTTCTTATATGTCTTGAAGAATTACATTCATTGGAAGCACCAACTTCCTTTGTTTTCCAAATGCAACTGGAAGGAGGCTCCAACCCCCTAATTTCTCAGGATACAACCTGAGGGAAGCTCCAATTCCCCAATTCTCTGGCTACAACCAGAAGGAGGCTACAACCCCCTATGTTCTTCAGCTACAACCGAAAGGTGGCTACAACCACCTGTCCTTGCCCCGTCCAACCGCTCTGACGTAGAAGTAGAATGATGAAACCGTTGTCACACTATCACTGTGAGATATACCATTGTACAACTATACCAACATGTACCACTGATCTACAGCCAACCTGTACAACTACCATGTAATCAATATGTACCTTAAACAAGTGCATCAACCATGCACCAACCTGTACCTCAACCTGTAATCAACCTATACCATAAACAAGTGCATCAACCATGCACCAACCTATACCAAACAACATGTAATCAACATGTACCATAAACAAGTGCATCAACCATGCACCAATGAGACGAACAAAGTTCGCTCACACAAGAATAATCCAAAATATCTGGAATATAGTAACCAAATCCATATGGACAAATATATATGTAATAAGAATGAATAAGATATAATGAGATGATTACAATTGAGAATGAGGGCCTGCTTATATACCCACGCAAGGGTGCCCTTTACCAATAGTCATGTCCTTTGAGACATGACCTTTCATTATTAATAATTATTATTTATTAACTATTACTATTATTATGTTATGAATATCTATTTATGTATATTTTATGTTCATAACATTGCCTTCCCCTTAAAA
>SNQJ01S0010955.1:93823-105392 GCA_010110895.2 Picea sitchensis
ATACCCACGCAGGGGTGCCCTTTACCAATAGTCATGTCCTTTGAGACATGACCTTTCATTATTAATAATTATTATTTATTAACTATTACTATTATTATGTTATGAATATCTATTTATGTATATTTTATGTTCATAACAACCAACATGTACCTCAACCTGTAATCAGCCTGTACGATAAATAAGTGCATCAACCATGCACCAACATCAACCAAACAACATGTATCTGTAACATACCTCAACCAAAATCCATCATCAACTTCATCATCCAAATATGATTTGTAACTCTGTGATAGACCTATTGTATATGATCACATACCTACAAACCTTCCTTAACAAGAGACTAGCATTTTCATGAAATTTTACTTTAGTCTCACATGACTAGTTTTGGATTAGTCAACAACCCTAACTTGCAATAATAATAACTATGTACCTGTAATGAATAAAGATCTGAAAATGGTACACAATGTTCTTCAGTGTATTTTAAGCAACTCCTCCAGGTTGCACTACTTGTAACCTCTCAGAAAAGGAGTTATAGCAAAAATGGCATACCTTGTTGAATTTTGGCTTATTCTAGAGAGCGAACTTGTAGAGCATGCCCCACATGCAATATTTGTTGTATTGATATGAAAATTGTACAAAAAATACTACAGAATGTACTCTAACAAATTTATTTAGTCTTACTGAATTTGGATCTGCTATGAAGAATTTATGACGTTTTTACTCGAAACACATGTTTTAGACTAGTTTCAGGAATAGCCACAAACTCTATTTTCCACGGAGTGTAACTCCAAAAATACAATGACCCGCAAGCTTAAATTTGTATCATAGCTACTTGGATATGTTTCTTCAATGACCTCTCAATTTCACGGTCTGAATCATTCTAGAAAAAAATTTATTGCGAAAATGGTGATATGACCTGTAAATAACATACCTTAGAAAGCATCCTCAAAAGAATTTATCCTCCCTTGAATTTCGGCCTTCTTTACTTCACATTCCCTCTAAAATTCGGCTTAGATATCCTTTGGTTACCTCAGTCACTTGTATATATTCAATATGCTCAAGTGTGATTGAAAATGAGAGACCCTTTCCTCTTATTTATACTTTCATGTAGCTTCCTCAAGGGGTTACCTTTTAACCATCTTCACCCACTTTCCTTATTGTAGGGCTAACCCACTTCTAACTACTTATCCACTTAGTAATTTATCCATTAACTTTATTATTTAAATAATTTCTTTTGTATCCACTTTGACTTATAGTACACTCATCACTTCACTTTATTATTTAAATTACCTGCTAACCATCTTAACCCACTTTCCTTATTTTAGGGCTAACCCACTTCTAACCACTTGTCCACTTAGTAATTTCTCCATTAAATTTATTATTTAAATAAAAAAAATTGTATCCAATTTGACTTATAGTACACTCATCACTTCACTTTATTATTTAAATAATTTCCTCTTTGCAACCACTTGACTACTTTGACCTTTTGGGGCTTCTAGATGACTCATGAGGGTTCTCCAACTTCACATGGCCATAACTCTCTAAGCGTGAGGAGTTATATGACACTCCACATACCACCAGAAATGGCATGACATGTACTATCCATATAGAATAGTCTTACCTACAAATATATCAAAACTCATACCATTATCCATCAAAAAAACTTGGGTCCATTACCCAAACCATTGTGCTATTGAACTTTCTTGAAGGGTTGACATCAATGAAAACCAACCCAATTAATCAACAACAACATCAAGAGAGAGAGAGGGAAGCAACATCATCAGCATCTGGAACACTGATTGGAATATCTACAAATCATCATAATTTTTTCTCATCATCAATATCATAATCGTTCACAGCATGGAGATGGAGTATGTAATATACCAAATATAAAATGTATGCAGAACAAAAATATAATGATAGAAATGGCAGAATAGCAGTAATATAACCAGCATAATCTCCACAATAACATAGAAATGATATAAGAACAACAACATAAATAGCACTTTGATTCAGAAAGCAATGTGCACGGGCCTCTTCGAGGGGGCAACCTCCAGTCGAGCAGCACTCTGTTACAATAATCTCCAAGCTAGGGTTTTCATACCCTCGACTCTTATTTATACTAAATATGTCTATCAAGAGAAGCATCTAGAGGAAGATCCTTCTAGAAGAGGAAGATTCTATTAGGTCTTCTTACATCCACCTTATTCTATTTTATTGAAAGGCCTTATTAATATTGACCTTTATTACATCTGAATATATTGTTCTACCTATGTGTGGGTTAGGACCCTAACATGTCTGCCCCCTTAAAAATAGCCTTTCCCTCAAGGCTTGAGATGTGGAAACTGCTGCAGAATGGTAGTTGGTTCCCAAGTGGCATCTGCTGGAGTTGTATCTTTCCACTGGACTAGCACTTCCTTGATGGTTCTCTGATGCAGGCGATGCTCACACTGGTCCAAAACTGCTTCTAGTTGTAGCCAAATGGATCCTTCTTCAGCTAACTTAGGAAGGTTGGTTTGAATTTGGAACCTAGTTCCAATCACCTTCTTTAAGCATGAAACATGAAAAATAGGATGTAGCTTCGAATGACTGGGCAGAGCTAACTGATAGGCGACTTGTCCCACACGCTTGAGAATTGTATAAGGACCATAAAATTTGGGCGCTAGCTTCTGACAATGCTCGGCCTTGAGGGAAGTTTGCTTGTATGGTTGCAGTCGCAGAAACACCTGATCCCCTTCTGCAAATTGACGTTCAGAACGACCTTGATCTGCTTGTTGCTTCATGTGATTATGTGCCATGACCAAGTTCTCTTTGAGGGTACGGAGAATATCCTCTCGAACTGTAAGTGTTTGGTCAACCGCCTAGATCTTCGAGGTACCCGATAAGTATGAGAGAACTGAAGGTGGCTTCTGTCCATATACCACTTCAAAAGGAGTCATGCATGTAGTTGTATGGTAGGAAGTGTTGTACCACCATTCAGCTAGGGGTAACCATTAAGCCCACTGATTTTTCTTTTCAGAGGCAAAACACCTGAGATATGTTTCCAAACATTTGTTGACAACTTTTGTTTGACCATCAGTCTGGGGATGATAAGTTGTGCTGAGATGCAATTGGGTGCCCTGTAGCTTGAATAGTTCTTGATAAAAATTGCTTGTCAAAGTTGGGTCACGATTAGAAACAATAGAGTGTGGCATGCCATGAAGCTTGAAGACCTGGTCCATGAAAATTTGAGCCAACGTGGATGCAGTAAATGGGTGTTGAAGAGCGCAAAAATGAGCATACTTGGAAAGGCGATCCACAACCACCATTATGACTGATTTATTTCCGGATTTGGGTAAGCCAGTAATAAAGTCCATAGAGATATCCTTCCACATAGCAGGTGGAATCGGAAGTGGTTGTAGTGTGCCCGGAGATTTGACTATTTCTCCCTTGTTGCGTTGACACACATCACATTCAGCACAGTGACAAAATTACGGATGTCATGTTTCATACCATCCCAGAAAAAAGAACGTTTGACCCTATCATAGGTTTTGGTGAACCCAGAGTGCCCCAATGTGGGTGTAGCATGAAGCTCATAAAGTACCGTGGATTTAAGATTTCATTGTTTACTTAAATACAAATGGACTTTGTATTGAAGCTCATCCTGGAGACAAGAGTACCCTGGGGGAGATGGAGCATTGGTTTGCAATTGCTGGATCAGATGCGAACTTTTGGGATCTTGTAGCCATTCCTGGTGAATAGCTTGGAGCCAATCTGGTACAATGAAGGAAAGAGAAAAAAGGGATCCTTCTTCGTATTTTCAGGACAGTGCATCCACCACCACATTGTCTTTGCCTTTCTTGTAAATGATCTCATAATCATATCCAAAGAGCTTAGTCACCCATTTTTGTTGCTCCGAGGAGGAAATGCATTTTTCCAGAAAGTACTTGAGGCTTTAATGGTTTGTCTTAATTTGGAAACGTTGCCCCAAAAGACAAGGGCGCCACAGATCAATGGCATGCAGAATAGCCAACATTTCCTTTTCATAGATGGGTTTGCCCAGATTCCTTTCAGATAGTTGCTTGTTGTTGAAGGCCAAAGGTCGACCCTCTTGCATAAGGACAGCACAGATTCCTTTCCCTGGGCATCACATTCCAACACAAAGGTCTTTGTGAAATCAGGAAGGGCCAAAACTGGAGTGGTGCACATGGCCATCTTCAAGGTTTGAAAAGCTTGAGCAGCGGCTGTAGTCCAAGTGAAAGAGTTCTTTTTTAGGAGAGTAGTGAGAGGTGCTTCAATATTTCTATAATTCTAAACAAACTTGCGATAATACCTTGTTAAGCCCAGAAATCCATGCAATCTTTTGAGAGTATTTGGGTGTGGCCAGTCTTGCATAGCTTCAATCTTTTTCGGATCCACCCTGATGCCATCCTTGCCAACCAAATGACCCAAGTATTCTACTTCTGAGGAACCAAAAGCACATTTAGACTGTTTTAGGAAAAGTTGGTGCTGAGAGAGTAGATGGAGAACTCGATCCACATGAGTAAGATGGAATGTCCAGGTTTTGCTATAGATGAGGATATCATCAAAGAAAACTAAGACAAAATGACGGAGAAAGGGACGGAAGACATGATTCATGAGGCTTTGGAAGGTGGAGGGGGCATTACACAAGCCAAAGGGCATGACCAAAAACTCATAGTGGCCCTCATGAGTTTGAAAGGCCATCTTGGGAATGTCTGCCTCTTTCATACGTATCTGGTGATAGCCCGAGCGAAGATCAAGTTTAGTAAAGAATTGGGTGCCACTCAATTCATCCAGGAGGTCATCAATGATAGGAATGGGAAATTTGTCCTTAATGGTCAGTTTTTTGAGGGCACGGAAGTCAGGACACATTCTCCAAGAACCTTCTTTCTTCAGGACCATGACTACAGGAGAAGAGTAAGGGCTCGTACTAGGGCGGATAACGCCTGCATTAAGGAATTCCTCGACCATTTTCTCAATTTCATTTTTTTGTGAAAAGGGGTGGCGATACGGACGGATATTGGGAGGAAGGATTCCGGGTACAAGGGGAATGGAATGATCATGAACACCACGGGAAGGAGGGAGTCTATGGGGAGTGGAAAATACCATTTGATGTTTAGAAAGGAGGGCTTGGAGGTATTGCGGCACCGGCGGTGTCTCTGTTTCTTGTATGGCATGGAGTTGGGCAATGACACCAGAATGACCTTTTTTGAGCAGCTTTTCCATGTGATGGGAACTAATGACCTCAGGTGAACCAGCAGTGATGCCTTGGAATTTATATTGGTGCCCTTCCTAGTCGAATTCCATGGTTAATTCCTTAAAATACATGAGAATGGGACCCAAAGTCCTTAGCCAGTCTACACCCAACGCAAATGTCACAACCGCCCATGTCGATAGCAAACATATGGGATTTTAGGTGGTAGTCACAGATTTAGAGACGGACATTTTCATAGCGCCCTCTAGATTTCATTGAACCACCATTGGCAATCATGATTTGGAAATTATTGACGGCATGGATGTAGCAATGAGTTTCTTGGGCAATGCGGCGATGAATAAAATTATGGGTGCTTCCACTGTCAACCAGAATGATGACCTTCCGATGCTTTATGTACCCGATTAACTTGAGGGTTTGGGGAGTGGAGAATCCAGTGAGAGCATTGAGGGAAATTACTGGTTCCACTCCGAGAGGTTCTAAGGGAGGGGTTATGTCAGTGATTTCAGGTGACTCGGACACAAGGGGAGTTTCAACATCCTCTTCTGAAATATCCTCAGAGATGGCCATAAAAAGATTTTGTTCCTTACACTTGTGGCCCGGGAAATATTTTTCATCACAATTATAACAAAGGCCTTTGAGTTGGCATTCAGACATTTCAGCCCTGGTCAATTTTTGAATCTTTAATGGGGCGGAGGGAGTAGTGGGATTTACGGGTTTATGGTGAGGGATAAAGGAGGGTTTCGGTTTTGAGAGGATACAACCTGTTGTGCTTCTTTATCTCTTTTAGTAGCCTCCACCTAACTCGAGGGTCGAGCCATGAGGACATGGGCCCTAATCTCCTCCTTGAGGCCACTGATAAAACACTCTCGAAAGAAAGCATCAGTCATGCCCTCTGTTCGAAAAGCCAGGTGCTCAAAGGCAGCTATGAAGTCTTCTATTGTTCTTGATTGTTTCAACTTTGTCAAACGGCCCAAATGGTTGGTGTCATTTTCAAAGCGTTCATAAAGCTCAGTCACAAATTGGGTCCAAGCAATATACCCTTGACGGGAAGTTTTTCTCCATTGCCACCATTGCCAACGTTCTTGGTCTAGATGGAGAACACCATACCGGAGTTTGGCCAAGTCATCTGTAATGTCGTATAAAGAGAAATAATGTTCCATTTGTGTTACTCAACCAGTGGGGTCTGAGCCATCAAATTTGGTCACATCCACCCGCGGAAGGTGTAGGTCATGTTGAAAGTGATGGTGTTGAAAGGTATGGGAATGGGAGGAATGTCCACCTTCAGTCTTTGGAGGTGCATCAGAGAAAGGGTTATCTGTAGAGATCTTTAGTTTGGTGCAGAGCGATGCAAAGACAGATTCAAGTTGGGTGGTCAGTTCTTGTTTGACTTCCTCCATTGAGGACTACATGGTTGTATTTATGGTTGTATCGATGGAGGCAATTGTTGTTGGGAAATAATACCCTACGGACTAGCAAACTAGGGTTTGATTTGCATGCAGATTTTGACCTTAAAGAAATGACCTTTTAACCTACCACCCCAAAACTTAAACCCCTCTTTCAAGACACATGCATGGAAAGTAACTACTAACCCTTTTACTGATGCTTGGTGTAGATCCTCCGTTGCGCTTTGCCCGCTTCCTTGCGATGCTCCTTCCAAAGTTAACCTGCAATCAAGACAAAACTCTATGCATGCATGCTATTTCTCTACTTGAGGGTTAGAAATTAAGCATAAATTACACAAATCATAGATAAGTCATGCATGTGGGACGGGAAAAGTATTCTTTTTATTATTTTCAAAATGAATCAACTTACAATCAAATTCGAGACCGGCCACCACTCCTTGATCCTGATCCTGGGCTCCTCCTCTTCTTTGTCCTCCAACTACTTTGCGTTAATTCTCCTTAGGCTTGAGGAAAGGCTAAAGGGTTGGGACAAATGGACTTGGCAATTGGGTAGAGTTTCTTTGCTATATTTTTCCTCTTCCAAATAGTACCCCTACCCCTTCTTTTATAGGCTAGAAGGAGCTAGGGTTTTGGACGAACTCTCGGCCATGCATGGCCGGGAGTTTCAGTTAACTGACCCATAGTTTTTTGTCCCGTCGGAAACTTTTCTATTTTTGTGCTTTGTTAGGTAAACGCGGGCTATAGTAGGCATGCCAGCGTTCACCCGTGTGCAGTAGTGGGTTAGGGCACGTGTACCTTTACCCACAAGGATTTTTAAAGAGGTTTCTCAGCAGATGTTTTGGCAATGAAGGGAAATGAGTTGGCATGATGCCAGGTAAGCATGTATGGTGCAATTTAGGGTTATAATAAATGCCCCCTAATGTGTGAGGTCAGAAGAGCATATGATGGCCAAAATACATTACCAATTCTTTACCAATATGTACTGATATGTTGAATGAGTGAGCCCAAGAATCAGGAATCAGGAGGTGCCGTCTGCAAAATAACAAATGTCTCACCGAGGTGGGAATACCCATGCTTGGGATAAAATAGAACCATGGCTACCAATAATATACACTGTAGATCCATGTCAAATAACTATAAAGAGTAGCCGCAAATAATACACAGTGGAGCTACATCTCGAAATCAGAAAGATATACATATAAAGTATCCATCTCCCAGAATTTGATTCGGACTGATGGTTGTACTTCAGAGCTCGAGCAACAACTTCAAAATATTCTAAACTCGGGTAGGAGTGTAACATGACTGTACGACTGCACTACCCAGAGGTCTTCGACGACTCGTCGGTTATGGACTTGATAATCTTGATGATCTGACTGAAGGCTTCAGTGATTTCGAACAAGGACTCGATTGGACGTTCAGGATGGCCGGGTATGCGGACAAGAGACATATTACAAAGGGTTCGACTCAGGCTCAGTGACAAACTTCCCTTGGATAATAGCATGACAAGTGATAAGACTCAGGCATCATATATGTTAATCATAAGTCTACGAAGAAGGAGGCAACGCAAACTCTCCATATGTTTGGAAGAGTAACCAAACGGTGGAGGACACAACTCTATATAGCGATCAAAGCTTCCTAAGGTCATACTACATCCCATAGTCTGACAAATCAAACGGACAGATGTGCTTTATCCAAGGGTGACTCATTATGCTGCCAACAAAGAAAATACTTTTCCCATCCTTTTTTGGGGGTATATTTGATTTTTTTGTTCTTTTTGATAATTTGTGAAAAAGAATAAAGGAATATTACGTTACAATGGGGGAACAAGTTCAGCAAACATACAAGCTCAAGGCACAAGGACAAGAATGATGTTCTAGGGAAATGATACTCGGGAAAAATCCTCCAGTGGCCAAAGGTGTTAAGACGCAGAAGAAAACTGTTACAAGGCTGATGGGTAAGGTATGCAAATGCGGTTGATAGAACACACAATGGTAACGTCCTTTGATGCAAGTTTAACGAGCCCAGAGAAGGGAAGCTCGGTGGTTTTTCATATTTAGAGAGTCTGAAAAAGAATAAAAGGAAACTCCGTTGGGGTACCTTTTTCGACAATAGTCTAGTCGGTTCGAAAAAGAGATAAACTAGCACCGATTAGACGTCAATTCAAAACCATTTTAACGAGTGTGAAAAGGACAAGATCACTCAGCTATTTTTTTACTTTTAAGGAGTCTGAAAAAAGCTTAACTATGGACTCCGTTAGGAATGTTCTTTTGGACCATTTTAACGAGTGTGAAAGAATAAGGTCACTCGGCGATCTTTTCAATTTTAGGGAGTCTGAAAAGAGCTTAACTATGGACTCTAGGGGGGTTTCTTTTTCGTAAATTTAGTCCCTCAGGCCCGAAAAAGGGATAAAATCATACCTGATAGTACTCCTCTAAAGAATGGGAATTCAATAGAGTATTCCTTTGTTCGTACAGTTGACCGTCCGGACCGAAAAAGGGGTAAACTACCGTCGAACAGACGTGACTTCAAATTTCAATTTAACGAGCGTGAAAGGTCACAAGATCGCTCGGCAATATTTTCATTTTTAGAGGGTCTGAAAAGGGATTAAAAGGAGACCCGTTTAAGGAACGTTCCTCTGGACCAATTTAACAAGTATGAAGAAACAAGGTCACTCAACAATCTTTTCATCTTTAAGTAGTCTGAAAAGGGCTTAAAGAAGATTCCATAATAGTTACTTTTCTCAGTTAATCCGGACGAGATTGAAAAGTATAAATGCAGTCTCGCCAGATGTTGCTTTCAGATCTCAAAGCAAGCTTGGAAAACAACAAAGTTAGCTCATGATAGACTCTTTGGGGGTCGATGCCTAGCATCTCCTCGTGGGAGTTGTATGCTCCGACGAAAACATTGTCTATGACGCCAGGGGTTCTAGAGATATTGATAGGTATCATTTCAGCAATGGTTTCCATATTACCCTCAGCATAGATCTTGTGTGTAGCTAAGGGATTAGTATGACAAGACCTATCTCCAGTCATAGTCACGGTGAATTATCCTGCTTTGATTCGGCTTAACTTTGGGAGGAAATATGATCTGTGATGAAGATCTTCCCAAGGTTTGTCTGGACTAGTCATTGCTTCAATTACTGCTTCACCAGAAGGCAAGACTAAGTCTAAGGAATCGACGTTAGCGAGAGAACCCTGAGCCCAAATAGGCTCTAGAAGTGGATCTAACTCTTGTGTGGGAGTCAGATCGGGGTTAGCTGAAGCTTGCTGGACTAAAGAGTATGCGACTTCAGTGGTCGACAAGGGCATGGACATGCCGGAGTGCCCTGTCTCATCCATCATGGCTGATGGGGAAGGAAGAATCCAAGGATCCTCAAAGTAAGTCGTGCAGAATGACGAAACTTGAAAAATCCCAGCCTTATGGTGATTAGATATAAATTTGGCGTCCTCGTGAGGAGGTGGGTAATCGAAGGTACCCATCAAAGATGGGCACAAACCAACTCCTACGTTAACGACACCTGGTTGAGGATTATCAATCATGGGAATCGTGGATGCCCCAGAGATGGGTCAGGTCTAGAGAAGGACAATTGATCGATGGTCACTATCCGACCCTCATGTGGAAATAACAAGACTCGAAAAACTGTAGCAACCACAGCTTGCATAACATAAGTCCAACTCCGTCCTAATAAGAGATTATAGTTGAGGGGGGCATCGACTACCTCTACTTCAATGCACACGGTCTTCCCTCCTAATTGCACAGGGAAAGAAGGAACGATGCCATGTGGTCGGAAAGAACGACTGTCGAACGCAGTGAGGAGAGTAGGTGATGGAGACAAAGCGGGCTGACCAATGGATTTCCAACATGCTAACGACATAACGCAAGTCGAAGCGCCCTCGTCGGCCATTGTGCAAAAGATATTCCGTGTAAAAAAATTTGTGGGATGAGCCACTACTATCTGAAACGCGACGTGGTAAGGAAGACGAGGTTTTAAGTTGGTCGTATCTAACATGATGGTACCTGGGTTACAAGTCTCAGTAGAGCCTAAAGAAGTCAACAAGGCTTTCCTCTGAGAAGGGCAGCTTTAGAGGAACTCCAAAGCGGACATCGCACAAGGGGTTTGTGATAAATCTTCCACCACAGAGTAATTTTGGGCGGCCCTTGCGTTTGGGTTGTGAGAAGATTTCTTAAATGCACCCTTTGGAATGTGTGTCATTGTTTCACCCAACGTCTTCTCGATCTGTAGAGGAAGAGATGGGATCTCAGCTTCTTTACCCTTCTCAGAGGCGCTTGGTTTACTATAGTCGTGTGCTCTAGTCGTTATTAAAGCATCACCCCTAACCATATATACGTTCACGGGTGAGGAATTGTTTGGGGGAGGGCAGGTTTCTTGGCTGCCCCCCTCGGCACTTGTAGAGGCTTGAGTTAAATTTTTCCCATGCTGAAAGGGATTAGTCAACACGGCTTGTTGTTGTTGTGTGAAAAACTTTTGGGCCTCTGTAAGTCGAGGACATAGATGGGTCGGGTGGTCTTCCGCACACAAGTTGCACGGATACCTCGCCTTCCATTTTTCTGTGGTGCCCTCACCAGCATTATCAGTGGGTTTTTTCTCCCCCTTACCCTTCTTATGTTGTTTTTTCTTCCCTTCAGGCTGCTGGGTGGCCTTTGGGTTAGTTGTCTGCACGGAGTGTACTTTCGACGTTTGGGTAGGAGGAGCAGCCAAAGCAGTAGTCTGGCTGGCCGCTGAGTGTTGTATAGATAACTGTTGCAATTGCTTTGACAATTGCTCAGCGGGCTTGGTTTTTGCTGACCCAACAATACCATCGGCATGTGGTCCAGCTCTCTGTCTAGTTTTATCCAGTATCGATCGTGGTGCATCCGGCAGGATGTTGTATAATAAACCAGACTGAGAATAGATGAGCTCAAACTGTTGAGCCCTCATGATGGCATCTTC
>SNQJ01S0010955.1:109642-144343 GCA_010110895.2 Picea sitchensis
TGTAGATCCTCCGTTGCGCTTTGCCCGCTTCCTTGCGCTGCTCCTTCCAAAGTTAACCTGCAATCAAGACAAAACACTACGCATGCATGCTATTTCTCTACTTGAGGGTTAGAAATTAAGCATAAATTACACAAATCATAGATTAGTCATGCATGTGGGACGGGAAAAGTATTCTTTTTATTATTTTCAAAATGAATCAACTTACAATCAAAGTCGAGACCGGCCACCGCTCGTTGATCCTGATCTTGGGCTCCTTCTCTTCTTTGTCCTCCAACTGCTTTGCGTTAATTCTCCTTAGGCTTGAGGAAAGGCTAAAGGGTTGGGACAAATGGACTTGGCAATTGGGCAGAGTTTCTTTGCTATATTTTTCCTCTTCCAAATAGTACCCCTACCCCTTCTTTTAAAGGCTAGAAGGAGCTAGGGTTTTGGAGGAAATTTCGGCCATGCATGGCCGGGAGTTTCAGTTAACTGACCCATAGCTTTTTTTCCCATCGGCAACTTTCCTATTTTTTTGCTTTGTTAGGAAAACACAGGTTGTAGTAGGCCTGCCAGCGTTCACCCGCGTGCAGTAGTGGATTAGGGCGTGTGTACCTTTACCCACAAGGATTTTTAAAGAGGTTTCTCAGCAGATGTTTTGGCAATGAAGGGCAATGAGTTGGCCTGATGCCAAGTAAGCATGTATGGTGCAATTTAGGGTTATAACAGCAACATTGTCATTGAGTTGTTTTACTTCTTTTTGGGTCTCGAGGAGACCAGATTGAAAGGTGTTGAAGCGAGCTTCCAGGTCTTGGCTACGGGTATGGGCCATGAGGATGGGTTAACTGAAAAGGGGCGGGCGGGGTCAAAAATTTTGCCAAAAAATGATATGAATGAATGTGATAAGGGTGAAGAGATGAATCCAATGGAATAGGTCTCAAATAATGGTGAAAAAATTTCCAAACTNNNACTCTGGTCTGAAGAATACTGCAGTGATGAAATCCCCAAATGCTTAACCAATAAGAAAAGTGTAGTGATTTGACAACCCGAACACAGTTGCGTGGCAACAGATCTTGTATGTTTTAATTTGTTTATGTTTCTATCCCCCAAGGGTTAGGTATTCAAGGGTTCTACAGACAAGGGTTTGCCCTGTGCTATAGCTTTGTGATATACGTGTGGGGTCAAACAATAGTACTCGGCCCAATATATCAGGGTACTAACTAAGGAGGATAGACCGTACCCTTAGCCATACTACCCGACTACCCAGGTACTAAAGAGTATCTTCCCGAGTGTTTTTCTCGGTGGCACTATAGCAGTCAAGCAGCCGATCGGTTTATCTAAAGAGGGCTTCAAAAATCTAGGCTGATCCGTACACAGGTGTTGTCTAATGCGCTACCACTCGAAGGGGTACCAACAGGGGTTACAAGGGTGGCCAAAAGATGTGCACTTAAGAATCACTTGTATTTCCTGTGTGTATGAATCCCTCAACCGCGGGTTTATGCGTGTAACGACAAATCTCTATGGCTTAAAGACGTTGGAATACATCTCTATCCTGGAAAAAAATTCCCACAATTTCTGTCGAGGAAAGTGCTTTGATACCACTTGTAATATACCAGATATAAAAAGTATGTAAAACAGAAATAAAATGCTAGAAATGGCAGAATAACAGTAATATAACCAACATAATCTCCACAATAACACAGAAATGATATAAGAACAACAACAGAAATAGCACTTTGATTCAGAAAGCAATGTTCACGGGCCTCTTCGAGCGGGCAACCTCTAGTCGAGTAGCGCTCTGTTACAATAATCTCCAAGCTAGGGTTTTCATACCCTTGACCCTTATTTATTCTAAATATGTCTATCAAGAGAATCATCTAGAGGAAGATCCTTCTAGAAGCCGAAGCTTCTATTAGGTCTTCTTACATCCACCTTATTATATTTTATTGAAAGGCCTTATTAATATTGACCTTTATTACATCCGAATATATTGCTCTACCTATGTGCAGGTTAGGACCCTAATAGAGTAGCATCATCATCATCATCTACATGAAGCTGAAACATCAACATCAATTAGAATAACGCTAAAACAACAATATCACCAACCTGAGGCTAGTACACCATCATCAATAGCATGAGTTTGATACAATCAGCACGAGGCTGAAACAACAACAGCATCTGCACGAGGTTGAGACAACAACATCATCAGCATGAGGCTGAAACAACAACAACATCGGCACGAGGTTGAGACAACAACATCATCAGCACGAGGCTGAGACAACAACATCATAATTATATGGCAACAGAATGAGGCAGGTGCAACAACAACATTTTGTGGTACTCTGACAGACCATCCTTACTGGACCTTCAGTATCTACCCAGGAATCATAATATTCCCTAGGATATAAAATCCTAAGAAGCTACCACGTGGTACTCTAACAGACCATCCTTACCGAACCTTCAGGATCTTCCCAGGAATCAAAAGATTCCCTAGGATATAAAATCCTAACAGACCTACCACTACTGAACACAACTGGAATATTCATGCACAGGTACTCTGAAAGACCATCTTTATCAAACCTTCGGGATCTGTCCAGGAATGATCAATCCCCTAGGATATAAAATCCTAACGGAGCTACTTGTCGTTGGTCAGGATACCATAGTATCATCGAAATGACTCCCCCTTTTGAGGGAGGTCCTTTCAGACAAAACCAAGCTTGTATCAAAAGTACTCAAACTTCACACGAGACATAGGATTAGTCAACACATCTGCAACCTTCCCATATGTGCCAACATATTGGAGATTTACAGCTCCCCTCTACACCATATCACGCATATAGTGATATCATATCTCTATGTGGTTCGACTTATCATGGAACACTGGGTTCTTCGTCATCTTTATGCAACTCTGGATAGCACATAGAATCACAGTGGCTTCCATCTCCAGATCGAATAGACTTGTCAACAACTTCTGAATCCATATGGCTTCAAAACTGGCAGAACATGCTGCAATGTATTTTGCTTCTGTCGTGCTGAGAGAAATATTGGATTACTTCCTGCTTTTCCATGAATTCATGGCTGACCCTAGACTAAAACAACATTCTAAAGTGCTCTTTCTATCAAAAGAACTTCCAGCCCAATCTGAATTAGCATAACCATATAATCTAAAGTCATGATCTCCATTATAACAGATACCATAATCCAACATACCCTTAAGGTATCTCATCACATGCTTTGCAGCTACAATGTTAACACGTCTGGGCTCTACCAGATACTGACTCAAGGTGTTCACAGCAAAGTATATATATGGCTTGGTATTCGTCAGATACATCAACAAACCAATAATTTGTCTATATAGGGTAGCATCAATCGATTCTAACGAAGTATCAACCAGGAGCTTCAACTTTGTTTCCATGGGTGTGGTCATGGATTTGCATTCCAACATGTCAAATCTCTTCAGTATTTCAACTGCATACTTCCCTTGGTTAAGGAAGATATTCTCTAGGCTCTGCCAAAGTTCAAGACCTAAGAAATAATGCATAAGGCCTAGGTATTTCATCTCAAACTATGTAGTGAGCTTCTTCTATCAATCTGTGATGAGATTTTCTTCTCCTATTAAGAATAACTCATCCACATATAGTAGCAATATAACTGGCTCATCATTCATAAATTTGAAGTAAAGGTTAGAACCAGCTTTACTCTTGGTAAATCCCAAGCTCATCAGGAAACTATCAATTCTTCCATACCAAGCTCTAGGAGCTTGCTTCAACCCGTACAGATCTTTCTTCAACCTGCAAGCATGAGTCTTTTTATCTTCAACTTCAAACCCTTGAGGTTGTTCTATATACACTTCTTCTTCAATAAAACCATTTAAGAAGGTTGTTTTCACATCCATATGGTGTAACTTCCACTTCATTTTGGTTACAATATCTATGATGGTTTGGATAGAAGTGTATCTGGCTACAAGAGAAAATGTTTCTTCATAATCAATACCTTCTTTTTGAGAAAAAACACTAGCCACAAATCTTGCTTTATGTTTTTCAATACTTTTGCCTATTGCATCTTTTATCTTATATATCCACTTGGAAGATACCACATATTTGTTAAGGTTTAAGCTATTATTAGGTTTCTTTTCAATTTACTAGATAACCATAGCATAGATAGGATCACTGAAAGAAACACAATCACAAGATACACAGCATTTATCTTGGGAAACCATCATGGGGGAGAAAACTCAACAAAAACTTCCTTAATATATATAGCTAAGACAATAAACCAAACACTAGAGAATATCCTATATTGAGCAATGTGCCTCTCTCTCTTCCTTCTTCTGACAACTGCGAACTGCAGGTTCCTTCAAAATTGCGCACTAGATGAGTGAGTTGAGTGAGTGATCAAATGAGGCGTTGGCTTCCTTTATTTATATAAACTGGCAGGAGATGGAAAGGTGTATCTTCACTGGGCAGGGCTGACTTGTCTTCTTAGTGGTTAAAACCACTTTAATTAGCCTGGGGGCAACTTCTCAACTTTCATAATATATTTAGGGTTTGACCAATCCACAAAAGGGGATTTGGTCAATTACAATGCCCGACATGATCAATCCACAAAATGGGATTGATATAATGAATAATAATTCAATAATAAATAGAATACTCTTTACAGTTACAATATTTGTTGGAGGCAGGCCAAGGCGGAAAAGCAAGGGTTTTTAGGGAAAGAACGCATGCACGAGGAAAGCGACAGCTGGACGGAAGCACAGCACGCGTGCATGCAAGGAAGGAATTAACTAGAAGGAAGAACAACACACACACATGGGAGGAAGATCTAACGACAATAGGGTTAGGGTTTTGGTAAGGTAGTGTAATGGCTAAAGAGCCAGAAATGTATAAATATAGATACCGGGGTATTATAGAGGGTTCGGACTTTTGTATGGATGGGGATTTTTCATATTGTCTGGATTATGGTTTTTATAGGAGTTACGCATGAGTGATGCGATATGTAAGGGTTTTTGTTGTATGACCTATTTTGTAAGTTGTTGAGCTAGAAGGGACGTAGAAAGGTAGATCTTGAGGGTTAGATCATAGGCTATGGAGCCTGGTGCGATCAATTCCTCCTCATATAGATCTTACCTGACTGTGGAGGATTGTGAAGCGCATGGCGGTGTAGATGCAGAACTATCATAATAAAAGAGCCAAGAGACAAATCTTTGTGGATGGAGCCCAGGAGGGGGTGAACCACAGTAACATCTGGGTTATGTGATGAATGCATGCATGTCTTTAATATCTTCAGTAGTTATTATTATGTTGAATGAGTTATTATATTGTATGTTAATTACTATTGCGATATTGAGGGAATAAGTTGTTGTAGTTACTACATAGTCGTGAAGAACAGTAGGTTGCATTTATAAGTCATAATAATGGTTCAATGTTCAACTCCATTATCTCACACTCAATCCTAGGGTGTAAACACTTGAGTCTTACAGCCACCCATTAAATCTATCTCGGGTGAGACTGCGCAGTGCATTCGGTGTGTTGTGTTTCCCTCTGGTTCACCAAGAGGGTCGATAGTTTTAGAGGCTTTGTTGGAAACCCAAAAGACATGAACCCTGGGTCAATATAAACTCAGACAATATATAAGAGAAGTAGAATTAACCAACAAATGGTTCTATTGTCGTTGGAAGGAACAAGAGAGGGTTGAGTAGATGAGATAAGTTGAAGACCTGTCAGAAGCAGATCAAGGAAAATCTAGGGCAGAAAGAAATGAGCCATTAGAAGGGAATGTTGAGACCGTGGAACCCCACAAAAGTAGAGATCAAAAATTGGCTAAGAACTAAGGAGCGAGAGTTTGCACAGAAAGACAATAGAAACCCTAGAGTAACACCCCGTAAATATCTCGAGAAATACGTGTTTACTGATTTACATGAAATCTTTTTCTGCGATATTCCACACTTATTGCAGGAGTGGATACTAAGGTTGAAGGATAACCACGCAATGAACCAGATTTGACAGCTAGATTGGACCCCAGTACAAATTGAGCAGTTACAACCGGTGAACAACAAGTTCACTCACGCAGTCAATTTTTGGTTGGAAAGTATTGTGGTAGGGTTTATAACAAAGTTTGTAGTAGACACAGTGAAGTCATACAGCGCAGCAGAGCAGGAGTTCTACATGGACCTAGAGGAAGTTACATTCAATCCTTGCATACTTCTATTAAGGTATTGTTATATAACAAAGGTGTAATGGTAATGGAATCAGGCAACTAAACTTCCTTGTGTACATGGGGGAAGGACGAAAGCACTTACAGAGAGAGAAGAAATGGAAGGAGGAAAGGATAAGGGCAAGAAGGAGGAACCCTTGGACCTGATCATGATGGATGATGACCAAATCCGATGGATCTTGGAGAAAATTGGAAATACGCGTAGAGGAGTACCCTACCAATACAAGGTGAATACCAAGAAGAGAGTCGTAGCCGCGAGGGAAGGCTTGGCTAGTGATGAGGAAGAGGTAGAGGATCTCCAGGCTGTGGAGCAGATTGAGGAAATCATGCAAGAAACATATGAGAGGAAGATGAGAGGTCCAATAACGGGAAGAGAAGGCATCCATCCTATCCATATTAATGTCATTGTGGAACCCATAAACCCATGTGCGACTAATACACCAAAGAGAACACCACCATTTAGATAACTGAAGTTCAGAAGAAGTAAGACAGCAGGACGTACATCTACATAAGGAACAACAACTAGAGGAGCCAGTCCAGGAAGCACTATTCAATTATCTACACCGCGTGGAGGTAGTAGTTCAGTGTTTGGAATGGCAAGACACGATCCCACCATCAAGTTACCCAAATTTCGAGGAGAAGTAGCAGAAGACCCTGAGAAACATTTGTTCATTTGTGCAAAGATATGGGAAGCAAAACAGATCACTGTTGAAGATACCAAACTTGCGCAGCTAGCCATTATGCTAAGAGACCATGCACTAGACTGGTACATGAGTTTAGATGCAAACAGTGCTCCTAGGACAACAAGGACACTGACAGACATTAAGATGTTACTGGTAAATGAGTTCCAGAATCCGAGCTCAGAGGATCAGTACATGAATGAGATGATCGAAATAAGACAGAAGCCAGGATATTATGTATGGGAGATTGATTAGAGATTCAAGCTACTGAAGGGAAATTTGAAGTATCTCATGACCGAGATACAGCATAGACACTTATTTGTCAATTCATTTTTATCACACTTAAAATATCCCTTGTGAAAATAGAATTTCCAAACGCATGCAGAGGCTTTGCAGGCAGCCCTGCAACTAGAAAAAAATCAGTATCAGCAGACAGACCTAGTTATCGAAGAGTTGAAGGAGGATTTAAAGAACTTAATGTTTCAGCTGAACCAGAATAAGAACAAGGACAAACGAGAAGTTGTTTGGTGTACCACATGCAGGATGGAAGGACACCACAAGAACGAATGTCCAAGATTCACACAGTATATGGCAGCAGGAATGTCAAATCCATTACCAACAGGAGGACTATGGTGTGAAATCTGCAAGAAACCAGGTCACGACCCTTATCTCTTCACGATGATGCGGAAATACTAGACAGTCCAAAAGATTTCATATTTCACCTTTTGCAAGTCAGTGGGCCACGATGACAAGGACATCTGACGCATATAGAGTGCAGGAAAAAATGATGACAAGGCAAGCAGTGCCACAGTTTAATCAAGTTCCAGCTCCATACAACACTGCGCAGCAACCATATAACAACGCGCAACCACAGTACAATGTCGCATAGCCTCAGTACAATACCACGCAGTACAATCAAGCACCTTAGTATAATGCATCGTGAGGAGATAGAGAAGGCTACAGAGGTGGAGGATGAGAAAGAGGAGGTGGAGGACAAGAAAGAGGAGGTGGAGGACAAGGTAGAGGACCAATGGTATGTCACAATTCCCAACAACCAGGACATTATGCAAGGGAATGCCCACTTCCACCAGCCACTTGTATGTATTTTCGTGCATCGGACCATGATACAGAGGAATGTCCGACACTACTAATAAATATCCAAGAAATGAGGAACCAAAACAACCAGAATGTTCAGTGGATTTTCACCGAAGCCAAGGATGAAGGACGGAACATCAATATAGTTACTCGTGGAGGAGCTAAAATAGGCAATGACGTTATTCGACCAGAACCAGCACAAAACTAGTGGGTCAAGAAGAACATTGAACCAAGGAGACAATTCGATGCGCAGAACGAGAAAGCAATATTTAAGGAAGCCAGACAATAATTTCAGAAGGAAGACATAGCGTCGACTTCAACTGCGCAGCAAAACAAGGAAGTACCAGAGTACGAGATGTCTCCATTATTGGATCATACCAATTAAATGCAACCCAAGGGACAAGTAAGTACAATCAAAGGCTTCTTACAATCCTGTGTAAAAGTATTAAATGACCCATCATCTGTGAAAATATTGTAAAACATATTAGAAAAATGTAGTATGGATACGAAAGAAAAACTAGAACCAAAAATTGTCAATCACCTACATACAAAGAGAAGAACTAGTAGGGAATTCAGACTGAATGCCAACATCGGATATTTCAACATGGGAGACATCATACTGGATCTAGGATCTTAAGTCAATGTACTACCAAAGAAGACATGGAAATGCATGGCAGAGTCAACATTAGGATATTCACATGTTCAATTAAAATTGGAAAACCAGCATAGAGTCCTACCAATCGGTAGACTAAAAGGAGTGACAGTAGACCTGGATGGAGTGCACACTAAAGTTGATTTTGAAGTTATTGAAATAGTGGACGACACAACACCTTACCCAGCATTGCTTGGTCTGGATTGGGAATTTGACAACCAGGCCATAATCAACTTGAAGACTAGGAAAATGACATTTGAGTCAGGAGAATACAGGGTCATCGCGGCATTAGACCCATCATAAGGAGAGAGGTTTGTAGAACCTACTTGCCTAGACTTAGAGGAAATCGTCCAGTTGTATAGAACAACTGTGTGCGATGAGGATTATGTAAACCCAACTACAGACGGGATACTCAGTTGGTGAAGCATTACCTCATGTACAACAGACTCAGATACCAGTTTAGAAAACTGGAAACAAAGGATACACGAGGTTTCCATGCACAAATGTGCAAGAATAGACCACTCAATAAGGTGGGTAGGCATAGAAATCAGGGAACCACCCGGTTTCCATGGACTAAACGATTTGGAAACATTCTTGACACGATACGAAGACATCATGTTAGAGAACCAGAGACTATTAGCACTTGATTTAGCACTCAAGGCCACACCCGCAAGATGGTGGGGCACGCACAAAGAAACAATCACATATTGGTACCAATGTAAGTGGTTACTGCGCATGAGGTTCAGTGTAGAATAGAAAAAAAAAAGACAGCAGAAATATGATGGACAAGGGGCACCAGCGAAACACTTGGAGAAGTGTAGAACGTTGTGGAAATTGACACCCCCAGAGGAATGACCTCATCACTTCATACACACCCTAGAGGGCATACCAGTGAACTGGTATATAGACCAGGAATTGCGCAAAGGAATTGTGACCTGGATGACATTGCAACATAATTTTATAGCCACTTTCTCATTCGAGCATGAGAACCCCAACATAGATGTCGTGCTTAAATGGATAAGAGGCGTGATATTCATCAAAGAACCAGAAGTTGAACTGATCACAGAAGAACAACAGCGGAACAAACAAACAATCAAGTAATTGTTGTCTTGTTACCATGTGCAAGAGGAAGCATCGGATGAAGATGATCCGTGCGACATTCAAATTGAAGAAGCGGAAGGAGAAAGAGAAGTGGAAGGTCCACCGATAGAAACAGAATTTATTGTCGCACCGATCAAAGTAAACAAAGTCAATATTGGGACAGCTAAGTAGCCCAAAATGGCCAGCATTGGAGACTACTGGGATGAGCAGACAGTAGAAAGAATAATGGAGTTATTGTGTGAGTACAACAACCTATTTCCCACAACATTTACAAAAATGAAAGGCATAGCTGGAGAGATAGGAGAAATGAAGATGCCACTCACACCAGAAGCGAGACCAATCAGACAGCAACCGTACAGACTGAACCCAATATATAAGCAGAAAGTCAAAGTTGAGATCAACAGGATGCTCAAAGTCGGCATCATAGAACCAGTCGAAGAATCAGAATGGATAAGCTTGATGGTAGTTCAGAACAAGAAACAAGGAGGAATCAGGATATGCGTCAACTTGAGGAAGTTGAACAATGCATGCCTACATGACCCATTCCCTACACCTTTCATGGATGAAGTATTAGAGAATGTAGGAGGACATGAAGCTTATTCATTCACTGATGGATTCTGAGGCTACCATGAGATCAAGATAGCACAAGAAGACACATACAAGACCACATTTGCTACAGAATGGGGATATTACCAATACATATTCATGTCGTTTGGACTGAAGAATGCACCAGAAATATTTTCTAGAGTAGTCATTGTTGTGTTTAAGGAATTCGTCCATCATTTTCTCGAAGTATATCTAGATGATTGGACAGTCTACAGTTTGTTGAAAGACCATGTAGAAGTCTTGTGCCTAATGTTAGAAAGATGAAGATAGTGCCAGATATCACTGAACATAAAGAAATGCATATTCGAAACACCGTTTGGGATACTATTGGGTCATATAGTATGTAAACAGGGTTTATTAGTACATCCCGCAAAGATTGCAGTAATTGTTAACTTACAACCACAAAAAACAGTCTTTCAGCTAAGAGGGATGTTGGGACACACGGGATACTATAGGAAATTTATCAAAGGATATGCACATATTACTGCACCAATGGAAAAGTTGTTAAGAAAGGACACAGTTCAAGTGGAACAATGAGTGTCAACACGGTATGGACACCCTAAAGGAAAATATGGCTATCGCGTCGATCTTTGTATTTCCAGACTGGGAGAAGAAATTCCACGTGCATGTAGATGCATCAGCCATAGAAATTGGAGCTATCTTGGCTCATCCAGGAGCAGGAGACTTGGATCACCCAATAGCATTTGTGAGTAGAAATCTATCTAACTCAGAAAAAAACTATAACACGACAGAAAGAGAATGCCTAGCTATGGTTTATGCACTGCAAAAATTCAGACATTACTTACTAGGAAAACATTTTAAGATGTTCATAGATCACTCAGACCTGAAATACCTAGTCAACAAGCCAGTGTTGGGGGGGGAGAATCTATCGATGGTTACTAATATTCCAAGAATTTGATTTTGAAGTAATAGTCAAGCCAAGAAAATTGAATGCAGGACCTGACCACCTATCAAGAGTCACCAATGGAGAAGAACCTACAAACTTGGAGGAAAACTTTCCAGATGCACAGTTATTCTTAGTACATATTGCTGGTGAGCACTTCGCAGATATCATTCGGTACTTGAGCACAGGTACTTCTTCGCAAGAGTATAATACTACGCAGAATAAAAACCTGGTAGTCCTCATTGTTGACTATCAACTGATTGCAGGACATCTATATAAGATGGGCTCAGATAGCATCTTGCGAAGATACATGTTAGAGCACAAAAGACAAAGAGTTTTAGAAAAATCCCATGAAGGAATAGCAGGAGGGAATTATGTAGGCAAAGATATCGCGCAGAAGGCATTGTGCACAAGACTATGGTGGCCAACGATTCATAGAGACTCGAAAGAGTATTGTCAAAGATGCGATGTTTGTCAAAGGGTAGGCAAACCCATTAGAAGAGACAAGATGCCACTATGAACACAAGTAACATTACAGGAATTCGACAAGTGGGAAATAGACTTCGTGGAACCAATCAAACCACGAGCAAAAAGAATAGGAGCTAGGTACATTATCACCATGATGGAATACCTAACAAGATGGGTAGAGGTCGCACCATTGAAGGATTGTAGTGCAGAAACAGCAGCGCACTTTTTATTTGAACAAGTCATTACTCAATTTGGGTGTCCAAGAATTTTTATGAGAGAACAAGGCACGCACTTTATAAACAACACCATCAGCGCAATGACTGAAGAGTTTGAAGTCCATCACCAGAAGAGTACACAATATCACCCACAGGTGAATGGCACAGTGGAAGCATTTAACAAAATTCTAGAGAACGCACTGACAAAGATCTGTAACATCAACAAGGATGAATGGGACCTCAAATTACTAGCATTATTATGGGCATATAGGACTACGAGCAAAAACTTGACAGGGCACACACCATTTAAACTAGTTTACGGCCAAGAAGCAGTGGTGACAGAATGAGGTGCAGTACAGGAGTGACTAAATTAGTTAATGACCATGGAGGAATACCGAATCTTGGCAGGATTCCACCAACAAGTTCAAAAAGAAAGAGATAAAGCTTGGCACGATAGACACATTAAGAAGAAAACGTTCAAGGAAGGAGACCTAGTACTGATGTATGACAACAAATCGTTTCAGCACCTAGGAAAGCTTAGAATGCATTGGTTAGGACCATACGAGTCGCAGTTGAGCCAGACGAGTCGCAGATGACCATATCAGACCACAAGGTAGGAGGGACAGTCGAAGATGCCTCAGATTGGTCGGAATGGTATACATAGGAACAACCGGAAGCCACTGGAACTTCAAGCCAGCCACCACCGATGAAGAAGGACCAGATACAGATATCCAAGTCACCTCGCAAGAAACCTACAGTAGAAATCATTCTACCGCGCATACCAGAGGGGGTACGGGTAGGACCAGAGCTACTGGGTCATATCGGGAAGCTCAAATACTCAGACCACGATGTCGCAGACGAGGAAAAGTTTATGGAACTTGCGAAGAGGTTATTTTTACATACTATGGGCAAAAATTGCATTGGAGAACCAATCAACCAACCACTCTAGTGGCCAGCTGGGCTGCAGAAAATAGGAATTTTAGGTCTGTTGGACTTACCACATTTTGGCAGAGGGAATCACGCAATCACATGTGTCAAACAATTGTTAGAAGTCACACATGGCGGGGACATCTGGTTGGACAAGCGCGTCTCGATAGACGTTGAGCTTATCACAAAAATAACAGGGTTACCAATTCGGGGCATGGATCCCGCGTTGTTTCTGGATGACAAAACCAAGGAGAAAGTGTTGTTAGAAGAGATGAAGAAGAAGTATGGCACCAACAGGGGGACAAGAGGGATCATTATCAAACAAATCAATGATGTCGCAACACAAGTGGGAGCGAAAATCTTATCCTACAAGCTTCTAAGAAAATGTCGCGGGGAGGAAGTCCTGTTGGAGTTGTTGCAGTTGCAGCGCAGTGCGTAGAAGGCACATCAATGAGATGGGCACCATATCTCTTGAAATTGTTCCTAGATGACTGCAATGATGCGCAGGATCTAGGAATAGAGTTCCACTATTCATGGTTGATCACACTAATAGCCTTCATGGGATGGAGAGAGCCAAGGTATGTAGTTTTTTGTACCAGACCAAAACTGAATCAGGGAGCGAGGTATTTGTTGCTCAGAGCCAGGCCAGAGTCAAGGAGGAAAAAGGTGAACAGGTCCATCTTTGAGGGATACCTACGCGACCTACAAGAATCCATCTCCCAGATGTGGAGAATCACACCAGAAGTTGTCACGCGATATGGGAACATCGCCAATTTCTAGGCCACATGACACACAATGTGGATACAGCCATGGAAAGATCTTGATAAGAAGTGGCTACAGGTGCACTATTGTATCACAGAGGGTGACATTGACATGGTCATCGGAAAATGGGATGATGAATGGAGGATTTCAGCCATCACCCAGGAAGTACCGGAAAGAACAGCAGAAGAAGAGGCAGAGCAAGGAGAAACGCAGCCTCCAAAAATCCAAGTGCCCAAGAGATGAAGGACAGTCCAGGGAAGGAAAACACAGATAGATGAAGGGCCAACAAACACAAGGACCTAGAAGGGGTAAAAGGAGAATACACAACCGGCCAAAGAACAGCAGAAACATGCTGAGGGAGCGTAATAAACCGCAGCAAGTCCCAACCCACAGGAAGCAGGGGAAAACAAGAGGGTAGCCACGCAGCCGGGAAGCACGCGCAAGAAATAAAAGGCCCAAAGAACACCTCCATAATATACAATAACGGACGATGATGGGGAGATGATAGCCCGAATGGTCCAGGATTGTCTATCTAAGGACTTCGACCATGTTGCACACCACAGGGATAGGATTGAAGATAAATTGGAAGACATGTGGCAGCTCCTCAAGCAAATAGGGGAAGGGCAGCCAGCAAGCAACAGGGGACTCGAACCATTAGCACCGCAAACAGAAGGAAGAGTGAAAGAAGAGGAACGAGATTCAGTCCAGGCAATATTGCAGCCACACGTAACATTCCACATCAACCCTAGTATGTTGTGCATGGACGAAATTGTGGGGAAGACACACTTGAAGGACTTAAGACAAATCCAACTTGTGTTGACAAAGATACCATCAAGGGCACTACACAGGTTGCAGGTTAGTGTAAACCATGAGGTACAGTCTCGCGCATGCAAACACTTAACAGAATTGAAACAGGCAATAAAGAAACAGGAGCGGCAGGCCCAAATGAAACCACTGCATGAGCAGGTAACAGAAGTCCTGGCACAAACAGAGGAAGCCAAGGCACATATAGCATAGACCCAGGAAAAGTGGGAGGAATATATCAATGACAAAATTTAGTCCAAATAGTGGACACACTCAAGGAGAAGACTATGCAGGTGCAAACACAGGAAGTAGAGTTGAAGGAAAAGTTCCAGGCAATCACCAAGGAGATCCAGGGAGAACACAGAGGTTAGGTGGCTTGGGAAGAGCCACATGTCAGTGTTGGAGGCAGGCCGAGGCAGAAAAGCAAGGGTTTTTGGGGAAAAAACGCATGCATGAGGATAGCGACAGTTGAAAGGAAGCACAACACGCGTGCATGCAAGGAAGGCAATAGCTGGAAGGAAGAACAACACATAGGCATGGGAGGAAGACCTAACGACAGTAGGGTTAGAGTTTTGGTAAGGTATTGTAATGGTTGAAGAGATAGAAATGTATAAATATAGATACCGAGGTATTATAGAGGGTTCAGACTTTTGTATGGATGCGGGTTTTTTCGTATTGTCTGGATTATGGTTGCTATAGGAGTTACACATGAGTGATACGATATGTAATTGTTTTTGTTGTATGACCTATTTTGTAAGTTGTTAAGCTAGAAGGGATGTAGGAAGGTATATATTGAGGGTTAGATCACAGGCTGTGGAGCCTGGTGTGATCTAGTCTGCCTCATATAGATCTTACCCGACTGTGGAGGATTGTGAAGCGTGTGGCACTGTAGATCCAGAACTATCATAATAAAAGAGCCAAGAGCCAAATATTTGTGGACGTAGCCCAAGAGGGGATGAACCACGGTAACATCAAGGTTATGTGATGAATGCATGCATGTCTTTAATGTATTCAGTAGTTATTATTATGTTGAATGAATGAGTTATTATATTGTCTGTTAATTACTATTGTGATATTGAGGGAATAAGTTGTTGGAGTTACTGCATAGTCGTGAAGAATAGTAGGTTGCATTTACAAGTCATAATAATGGTTCAATGTTCAGCTCCATTATCTCACGCTCAATCCTAGGATGTAAACACTTGAGTCTTACAGCCACCCATTAAAGCTATCTCGGGTGAGACTGTGCAGCGCATTCGGTGTGTTGTGTTGCCTTCTAGTTCACCAGGAGGGCCGATAGTTTTAGAGGCTTTGTTGGAAACCCGAAAGACATGAACCCTAGGTCAATATAAACTCAAATAGTATATTAGAGAAGTAGAAGTAACCAACAATACTTCAACACTCCCCCTTAACAAGAAGGGTATTCTACAACATCATCAAGAGAGAGAGAGGGTAGCAACATCAACAGCATCTGGAACACTAACTGGCATATCTATAAATCATCGAAAGTTTTTCTCATCATCAATATCGTCATTCATAGCAAGGATCTGGAATGGCATCATCATCATCTGCATCAACATGGATTAGTATAACACTAATACATCATCATCAATCATAGCACAAATGTTGGAGCATCATCAACAACAACAGCATCACAGAATGAAGGTTGAAGCATCATCAACAACAACAGCATCACAGCATGAAGTTGGAGCATCATCAACATCATCTCTAGGCTGGAAATATTTAGCATGAAGTTGGCATCTCATCAACATCAGCACGAGGTTGGAAAGCTTCAGCACGAGGTTGGCATCACAACAACATATGCATGAGGCTAGAAATATTCAGCATGCGGTTGGCATCACAACAACATCGGCACGAAGCTAGAAATATTCAGCACTAGGCTAGCATCACAACAACATCAACACAAAGTTGGAAATCTTCAGCACTAGGCTAGCATCACAACAAAATCAACACGAAGCTAGAAATCTTCAGCACTGGGTTGGCATCAACACTACTCCCCCTTTCGAGGGAGGTCCTTTCGAACTACACCAAGATTATGTCAAAAGTGCTCAAAATTTACACGAGATAGAGGCTTGGTCAACACATCAGCAACCTGTTCATATGTGCTAACATACTGGAGCTTTATGGCTCCTCTCTGCACCATATCATGGATGTAATGATATCGGATCTCTATGTGTTTTGACTTGTCATGGAACACAGGTTTCTTTGTCATCTTTATGCAACTCTGGTTATCACATAGGATCATGGATGCTTCCATCTCCAGATCGAATAGACTTGTCAACAACTTTCGAAGCCATATGGATTCATAATTGGTGGAACATGCAGCAATGTATTATGCTTATGTCGTGTTGAGAGCAATGTATGATTGCTTCCTACTCTTCCATGAGATCATGGTTGAATCGAGACTGAAACATCCTGAAGTGTTATTTATGTCGGAGACACTTCCAGCCCAATCTAAATCGGTATAACCACTCAGTATGAAGTCATGGTATCCATTATAATTGAAACCATAATCTAATGTACCCTTAAGGTACCTCATCACATGTTTTGCAACAACCAGGTGAACACGTTTGGGCTCTACCAGAAATTGACTCAAGGTATTCACAACAAAACATATATCTGGCATGGTGTTCATCAAATACATCAACAATCCAATGATCTGTCTATACAGCGTAGCATCAATCAATTTTGACGAAGTGTCAACCAGGAGCTTCAACTTTGTTTCCATGGGTGTATTCATGGATTTTCACTCCAATATGTCAAATCTCTTCAATATTTCAACTGCATACTTCCCTTGGTTAAGGAATATCTTCTTTGGGCTCTGCCAGAACTCAAGACCTAAGAAATAGTGCATTAGGCCAAGGTCTTTCATCTCAAATTCTGCAGCAAGCTTATTCTTACAATCAGTGATGAGATTTTCTTCTCCAGTTAAGAATAAGTCATCCACATACAGCAACAATATAACAGGCTCATCAGGAAACTATCACTCCTTCCATACCAAGCTCTAGTAGCTTGCTTCGATCCATACAGAGCCTTCTTCAACTTGCAGACATGAGTCTTCATGTCTTCAACTTCAAACCCTTGAGGTTGTTCTATATACACTTCTTCAATGACACCATTCAAGAAAGTTGTTTTCACGTCCATTTGTTGTAAATTTCACTTCATCTTAGCTGCAAGAGCTATGATGGTTATGATTGAAGTGTATCTAGATACAGGAGAAAACATCTCTTTGTAGTCAATGCCTTCCTTTTGATAAAATCCAAGAGCAACAAACCTTGCTTTATATTTCTCAATACTTCCATTAGCAGCATGTTTTATTTTGAAAATCCATTTGGAAGATACCACATCCTTGCTCTTTGGTATGGGAATTATTTCCCATACATCATTCTTTATAATGGATTGGTATTCTTTTGTCATGGCTTCTTCCCATTCTTTCTTATCAATGGATTCTTCAAAGAAAGTAGGTTCCTTCTCTAAGAGATCACACATCAAAGACATATAGTTGTAGAATGGCTTGGGTTTCTTGACTTGTCTCATGGTTCCTTCGGGGGCACCATACTTTTCTCCATCTTGAATAAGTTCCCTTTCCCAGGCTAGCTTTCTCTTGTGGGAGATCGTCATCTGGGGAGGTTCTTGGGATTATATTATGTCATGATCTTCTATAATCTCCTCATCATGGGAAGTTATGACTTCCCTCACTGGTTCTACAACTCTGGGGGGCACAGGTTATTCTTCAAACTGGCATATTCTTGATTTCTTGAGTGTTGCATCTTCATCAAATGTTACATCCCTGTTGATCTCAATATGATGGTAACCTGGTATATAAACTCTGAAGGCCTTGGAGACCTCACAGTATCCAAAAAATATTCCCTTCTTTCCTGAAGGGTCCAGCTTGGTTCTCTTCTCTTTCGGAATATGTACAAATACTGGACAACCAAATATTTTGAGATGGATTACATATGGCTTCTTTCCGGAGAACATCTCTTCAGGGGTCTTGAATCCAAGTGCACTATGGGACAATATGTTTTGTACATATATTGTTGCTTTTGTTGCTTATGCCCATAAGTGCATTGGAATATCTTGATCATGGATCATAGTCTTCACTTCTTCCATTATAGTTATGTTCTTTCTTTATGCTACACCATTTTTTTGAGGATTGTAGGGAGTTGTGAGCTCCCTCTTGATCTCAGCATCTTTGCAAAATTTTGCAAATTCTTTCGAGGTGTATTCTCCTCCATTATCTGACCTGAGTATCTTGATCTTTCTTTCAAAGAGATTCTCTATCAAGGCTTTGAATTCTTTGAATTTACTGAACACTTCATATTTTGATTTCAAAACGTAAACCTAAGTTTTGCGAGAATAGTCATCAATAAAAGGCACATAGTATACATACCCACTCATGAAGGTTGATGGCATTGGGCTACATACATCTGAGTGAATGAGCTCTAGGACTCCTTTTTCTTTATTGTCTCTCTTAGGGAAAGGGTTATTGATGTTCTTTCCTTGTGCACATCCATTTCACACACCTTCATGGTCAACATTGAATTCCAGTAGACCTATGAATGCCTTGCTTACATATGGTAATGCCTTGTAGTTGATGTGAGCTAGTCTTCTATGCCAAAGTTCACATGGATTCTCAATGGAATGTGTCAAGGCTGCTTATGAGTGATCCTTTAGCTTACACAAGCCACCTTCTTCTTTTCCAATAACAATTGCTTCTTCCATGGTTTTTCCTTTGGGCCACATGAGAACTTCTCCATCTATGAAGGCAAATCTGAAGCCTTTCTTCTCTAAAGTTGAGATAGAAAGTAAGTTCTTTGTCAAACCTGGTACATATAGTACATCCTTCATCTTCGTTGGGGTCCCTGAATCAAGTTTATAATTTGATTCTCCTACTCCTTTGATAGGGAATTGATAATCATCTCTAAGTGTAACTTTCTGGGGAAACTTCTTTTCTGTGAGGCAAGAGAGAATGTCTCTTTGATATGTCATGTGCTTGGAAGCACCACTGTCTATGAGCCAAGTGTCCTCACCAGGTGACATTGACCCTGAGAGGGAAGAGATTAAGACATAATCTTCAATCTGTTCTTTTATCATCTGTGCAGGTGGCTCTTCATATTCAATTGTATGGGCATGGTGTCTCTTATTTATCTTCTTGTATTCTTCTCATCTAGCTGGACAATGTTTAGAAATATGTCCCATCTTGTCACAATGGTAACATTGGTAGGATGAGAAATATTTTTCTCTTCTTTGATCTTTCTTAAACTTCTGGAATCTCCTTGGAGGGTGAGATTCTTTATGAGTTTCTTTCTGGAAGTAAGACCTCTTTATTCCTCCTTTAGTATGAGTAGCTAGGGCTTGATATTCATCTCTTGATAGTAATGCTTCTTGGTTAGCTACTCTTGCTTCTTCTTGAACACATTCTTCCCAAAGACTGTCAAAGTGTAGTTTCTCCTTTCTAGAACAAATTGTTTGGATGAATGCATCCCAAGGTCTTGTGATACCATTAAGGGATATCATTATAAGTTCATCTTCATCTATAGTATCATCAATTGCTTCTAGTTGTTCTTTGAATTGTGGTATTCTGGAGAAATATTCATGAATTGTTTCTCCTTTGTGCATCCTTGTACTTTTGAGTTGAGTTCTTAGATTCATATTTCGATTGATGTTCTTTCCTTCATAAAATCTAGTTAGGGAATCAAACATTTATTTCGGAGTCTTCTTTGAGGCTACTTGAGGAATCAAGTGATCTTTAATAGAATTTCCAATGATTATCTTGGCCCTATCTGTGTCCTTTTGGTGTTTTTCTTTATCTGCAACATCGATAGGTTCTAGTACATCTTCTTTGATGAATATTGCTAGGTCGTTATCTTCAAGAATGAGTGTAATCCTATTCTTCTAAGCATGGAAGTTTTCCACACCTTATAGCTTGTCAACAATCTTAGTGCTTGCAGACATCTTTACCCAGAGCTAAGAAAATGACCAAAAAATTGAAAATGCTCAGAATTTAATTTTGAACTTACCAAGAGGTACGCTTGGCTAAGGCGAGTATCCTGGTGCAGTTAGATTTCAGAAAATCAAAAAATTTCCCCTTCAAAATTGACCAGTGGAATTTTGGACTGGTACTTCTGGTACTGGTTTTGGTTTCCTGGTTTTCTAGTACTTCTGGTTTTCTAGTTTTATGGTACCGGTGAAAAGTAGGGTTTCACTTTCAAGGAGTTCTATCCACTGAAAAAGTGCGTTGAAGGTGCCAAAGAGTTCCCTAGGTTAGGACTAACTTCCTTGATGAGTTTTAGGCTGAAATTCCTCTTCAATAAAAAGCCCTAATTTTCTTGTACGGCAACAGTGACATTTTTCTTTATCCAATGAAATATGCTCTCTTCAGCTTAGCTCTGATACCATGTTAAGGTTTAAGCTATTATTGGGTTTCTTTTCAATTTACTAGATAACCATAGCATAGATAGGATCACTAAGAGAAACAAAATCACAAGATACACATCATTATCTTGGGAAACCCTCATGGGGGAGAAAACCCAACAAAAACTTCCTTAATGTAGATATCCAATACAATGCCAAGACAATAAACCAAACACTAGAGAATATCCTCTACTGAGCAATGCGCCTCTCTCTCTTCCTTCTTTCGGCAACTGGCAACTGCAGCTTCCTTCAAACTTGCACACTAGATGAGTGAGTTGAGTGAGTGATCAAATGAGGCATTGGCTTCCTTTATTTATACAAACTGGCAGGAGCTGGAAAGGTGTCTCTTCACTGGGCAGGGTCGGCTTGTCTTATTAGTGGTTAAAACCACTTTAATTAGCCTGGGGGGCGACTTCTCAATTTGCATAATATATTTAAGGTTTGACCAATCCACAAAAGGGGATTTGGTCAATTACAATGCCCGACATGATCAATCCACAAAAGGGGATTTGGTCAATTACAATGCCCGACATGATCAATCCACAAAAGGGGATTGATCTAATGAATAATAGCTCAATAATAAATAGAATACTCTTTGCATTTACAATATTTCAACAATATTTGTTCTTTGGTCTAGGAACTACTTCCCATATATCATTATTTATAATGGACTGGTATTCTTCTGTCATGGCATCCACCCATTCTTTCTTCTGAATGGATCCTTCAAAGAAAGTAGGTTCCTTTTATATGAGATCACACATCAACGCCATATAGATGGAGAATGGCTTAGGGTTCTTGTTTTGTCTCATGGTTCCTTCTGGGGCACCATACTTCTCTACATATTGAAAAATTTCCCTTGCCCGAGTTGGCTTTCTCTTGTGAGAGATCATCATCTGGGGAGGTTCTTGAGATTTTATCATATCATGATCTTTTGGAATCTCATCATCGGGGAAAACTGTAACTTCCTTCACTAGTTCTGCAACTCTGGGAGCTACGGTTTCTTCTTCATATACTTCTTCAAGATGGCATTTCCTTTATCTTTTGAGTGTTGCATCATCATCAAAGGTTATATCTCTTCTTTCCTGAAGGATCCAAAAAATATTCCCTTCTTTCCTGAAGGATCCAGCTTAGTTCTCCTTTCTTTCGGAATGTGTACAAACACTGGACAACCAACTATTTTGAGATGGCTTAGTTCTCGCTTCTTTCCGATGAACATTTCTTCGGGGGTTTTTAATCCAAGTGCACTATGGGATAATTTTCTTTGGACATAAACTATCGTTCTTGATGCTTCAGCCCATAAGTGCATTGGAAGATCTTGATCGTGACATAGTCTTCACTGCTTCCATAATTGTTTTATTCTTTCTTTCTGCTACACCATTTTGTTGAGGATTATAGGGAGTGGTGAGCTCACTCTTAATCCTGACATCTCTGCAAAAACTTCCAAATTCATTTGAGGTGTACTCTCCTCCATTATCTAACCTAAGTATCTTGATTTTTCTTTCACAGAGTTTTTCTACCAAGGCTTTTAATTCCTTGAACTTTTTAAGTACTTCATCTTTTGTTTTTAAGAAATAAACCCAAGTCTTACGAGAGTAATCATGAATAAATGATACATAGTATACATACCCTCTTAGAGAGTTTGATGGCATTGGACCACATACATCTGAGTGGATGAGATCCAAGATTCCTTGTTCTTTACTATCTCTCTTTGGGAAAGGATTCTTTATGTTCTTTCCTTGTGCACGTCCCTTGAATACACCTTCATGATCAACCTTAAATTATGGTAAACATGTAACTACCTTGCTTACATATGGTAAGGCTTTGTATTTGATGTGATCTAGTCTTCTATGCCAATGTTCATAAGGACTCACAGTGGACTGAGTCAAGGTTGCATATGAGTGACCTTTTAACTTGTACAGACCACCTTCTTTTGTTCTAATAACAATTGCATATTTTATGGTTTTTCCTTGTTTTTCCTTTAGGCCACATAAGAACTTCACCATCTATGAATGCAACCCTGAAACCTTTATTATATAGAGTTGAGATAGAAAGTAAGTTCTTTGTCAAACCTGGTACATAAATTACATCCTTCATTCTCATCGAAGTCCCTGAATCCAATTTGTAGGTGGATTGTCCCATTCGTTTGATAAGGTATTGATAATCATCTCCAAGTGAAACTTTTTGGGGGAAGTCCTTTTATGTAAGGCTAGAGAGATTTTTTTTTTGACCTGACATGTGCTTAGAAGCACCGCTAGCTATGAGCCAAGTATCCTCTCCAAGTGTCACAAATCCTGAGAGGGTGGAAAATAAAACATAATCTTCAATCTCTTCTTTAGTCAACTTTTTGGGTGGCTCATCATCTTCAACTACATGGGCATGATGTCTTTTTTTATTTCTCTTCTTGTATTCTTCCCTTCTGGCAGGACAGTTCTTAATAATGTGTCCCATCTTATCACAATGATAACATTGATAAGAAGAGAAATATTTTTCCTTTATTTGACCCTTATGATATTTCTGGAATCTCTTTGGAGGGTGGGATTCTTTATGGAAGTGAGTGAATCTCTTTGGGGAGTGAGATTATTTATGAAGGTGGGTCTCTTTTTGGAAATGAGACCTTTTCTTTCCTCTTGTAGCATGTTGTCCCTCGGCCAAGTTTTGAGGAAACATTGGTTGTGTTTGACCATTTTTGGGACTTCAACAGGCTGGTCGAATACGGAGCGCCCAGGCGAAGCGGAGATCGTGGGATCTCGCCCATTTTTACAGGATTTTTGGGTTGTTAGGGTTTATGTAACGGGTATGGGATGTTGGCCCATGGGTTTACCCATTTTTAGGCCTCATTGTAAATGTATAAATAGATATCTAAGCCATGTAAGAACTTCTTAGTTGGTTGTGATCGACTTAGTGCAAAAGAATGTAAGTTGATTTTTGCACAGACGGTGTATGTAAGGCTTTGTGCTATTAAGGAGTTGGCTTTGTGCCTTGACCTGACTTCGAGGAAGGTATATCTAGTGCATTGTGCACAAATCACATGTCCAGTGCGAAGCTGAGCTATGTGGATTTGTGTGCAGGAGCAGAAGAATGTAGAAAGCTTGAAGACTAATAAAGAAGAAGAAGAAGTTGGTGGGTGTAGCCCCACACTGGGGTGAACCACGTATATCCTGTGTTGATGTGCTTTGTCCAATGTTATTCATGTTGTTTATGTATTTATATTCTTAGTGCATTGATCTTGATGTATGTTAGATAGATGTATGGATGCTTAGTGCTCTATTGATGGTAAATGAATGCTAGATCTGAGTTAATACTATGTGCTAAGTGATGAAAAGTACTTGATCTTAGTTATTACTGCGATGTTCTGTATCTAGGGTTTAATCTGCGATGTGAATGGATTTATGAACTAATGCATGGTATTGGTTAAATGCTTTGTTAAGTGTTGTAATCACATATTTGTATCCTAGCTAGGTTGTAGACACCTGAGTCCTACAACCCCCCTTGCCTCTACCTCGGGTGAGACTTCATCTGCTTCGCAGGTGTTGCCAAAAGGGTCGGTAGTTAGGGTTTTGTTGGTGCATTGTTGAAGCTTTGAACCATGGGTCTACCCCTGTGCCAACAAATGGTTCTGTTGTCGAGACCTAAAAATGTGATTGTTGGGAACTGAAGAAAAGAGAAAGCTCTATGCGTAGATCTGTTATTGTAGTGCGCAATATTATACTTGACTTGCGAAGCTTTGTGCTAAGAAAGAAACTAGATCTGAAGAAAAGAGGTAATATCTTAAAGCTTTGTGCTATGTTAAAGGTAAGATAAGCGGAAATATTTTCTTCGAAAGTATGAGTCTAGGTATGTTCGATAGATTTTGTCCTAGTCTGAAAACTAGGGCACAACTAGAAGAATGAGTCGATCTGAATAGATTTGGTAGAGATGGTGAAAGATATGTTATTCCTATGCATATAAAGTATTTTTGGACTAACAAGTGGATGCAGGAACCTAGAAAGTATCGTTGCATATTGTAGGTCCATCACTGTGACCCCAATGCACAATACAAGAAGGGTTGGGGATCATTTAACAGAAAGAGAGGATTGACATTGTGTTATAATTGCAGAAGACCAGGACATCTTGCTAAGGAATGCCCTCGTACATGCCCTATTTGTCTCTGTTGTAAAGTTATTGGTCACAGAGTTGAGGATTTCCCTAGAATGATTGCCAAAGTTGAAAAGATGAACATGAGACAAGAAAACTATGAAGGAGGTCAAAAGATTGAGGATATGTTATAAAACCAGAAAGAATAAGAGATTATTTTATTACAGCTGAAAGAAACATTGAATGATCACAGAGGCATCAGTTTACCATAGATCTTCAAAGAGAAGCAGCGCATAGAAACAAGAATAGGAGACTTCGACATAGACTGTGTCTTGGATGAGGACACACAGTTGAATATTATGCCAGAAATCACTTGGAAATTTTTGGGAAATCCTGCTATAGTACCTTCATTGGGAAAGATGTGTTTGTTTAAAGGAAAGATGATAACCCTATGTGGAAGAGTTACTAATGTACCTACGATTGTCCATGGAACATTGACTGAAGAATAATTTGAATTCATTAATTTTGTTGAGAACAACACTCCTTTTGCACTTTTTTTAGGAAAGACCTGGATTGAGAAAGAACAAATCCGAAGGAAAGCAGAGGAGGAAGCCACAGAACAGAAAAAAAACAAGAATTAAGGGACTTCATGAGTAGAAAAATAAAGCGACTAATAGAAGAACAAGTGAATAAGTTGAAGCAACAGAGGGCCAAAGAACTTGTTATTGAAGCTGGAAGAACACAAGAAAGTTTAAAGAACCTGTCCATATAGGAAAGAAGTGCATTCACCCCGAAAATAGTAAGAGAAGAGGTATTACCTTTGAAACCTTTGGAAGACCCTCAGCAGTGTGAAGTTATTACGCTAAGAGAAGAAAATAATAAGAATGGAAAGACAAATCCAGAGACTCAAATTACAGGAAAGAAGGCCAGAAAGCTCCGTAAGAAGAAAGAAAAATTAGAAAAACTACGAGAAGTCCCAGAAAAGACTTCGCAGAAAGCAGGCTTGCAAAACTTGAACCTCGTTAGAATAGCAGAACCAAGCAGAATGGGACTTCACCGTGGCGAAGCTATATGACCGTTAGAGGCGTCCCGACCGTTAGAACAACATTGCAGAACGGCTAAAAATGCAGTTAAGATCGTCATTGGACCGTTGAGGCCACGCCATAACGGATGGATGCACATTGATGGACGTATTCATACCCGTTGAAGGAATCTGTTACGACGTTTCTTATTTAACTCATCAGATGTTGCGTCGGGACCACTTTTTCCAAACTAAGATATCCATGCTAACAGAGAACCAATTGCATACTGCGTTGCGTTGTCTAGACCTCGCCATTTATTTGATTACCTTTCTTATTTGTTCACCTACCCGATTTATTTTATTACAAGTGTGAATGTCGGGCGAACGTAGTGCAGTAGAGAAGTCGATGGAGGAAATTCTCATGGATCTCATGACTAAGAAAGTCATGTATGTAGGAATACACGCATCATTTACTAGCGGATTGCAAGCATCCCCATCGACTGGACGGTGTTCTGATCGCGCTACTAAGAAATTAATCAAGCACCGTGATGATATGGCTAACATGAAGCAGATCACATCGGTCTTGCCAGACTACATCCTGCCTTTGACTGGCATGGTGAACCGTGACAGTGTCCCGCATGAATTTGAGTACACACTCATCACTGCGTACCTCCTGAAGGGGATACGCACAGTTGGACCACAGTTGGGACTGATCCCAGCTCTCAATATCAACGACTTTAACCTCGAAGACAAAAAGAACTATGCGATGCTCGCACCGCATAGGTAAGAAGATCCAGAGCTAAGGACATTGGAATCACAGCTACAGGAGGCAAAGCAACAGGCATCCACCGTACAACCACAGATTAAACTGCTAACTGTAATTGAGAAGATGAAGAGGTCACAGGAGTAGTGCGCAGTCTAGCATCAGGTTACTGCCATCCAGAGAAAGGTTATGGAAGTGACACAGAGACTCCAACTGGTGCAGGACGAAGACTGCACGATTTTCAAAGAGATCAAGGGACAAGGCTCACAGTTGGAACAGATGGTCATGATAGTGGAATAATGCCTGGAAGGGCATGTCACCAAGAAAGTACTTCAAGAGTTCACTCAGAAGGAGGCTCTAGTGAAGCAACAAGTCGAGGCATATCAATCTAAGCTCGAGGCCTTCGAAGCAGAGTTGACCAGATCGGAGTGATTTGGGACGAGTCACAGGTGAGTGTTGGGGGCATGTTGGCCCTCGACCAAGTTTTGAGGAAACGTTGATCATGTTTGACCATTTTTTGGAATTCGACAAGTTGGTCGAAGACGGAGCACCCAAGCGAAGCGGAGATCGTAGGATCTCGCCCATTTTTACGGGCTTTTTGGGTTGTTAGGGTTTATGTAACGGGTATGGGATGTCGACCCATGGGTTTACCCATGTTTATGCCTCATTTTAAATGTATAAATAGATAGCTAAGCGATGTAAGAACTGCTTAGTTGGTTGTGATCGGCTTAGTGCAAAAGAATGTAAGTTTCTTTGTGCACAGACAATGTATGTAAGGCTTTGTGCTATCAAGGAGTTGGCTTTGTTCCTTGACCTAACTTCGAGGAAGGTGAATCTATTACGTTGTGCGTAGATCACCTGTCCAGTGTGAAGCTGAGCTCTGTTGCTTTGTGTGTAGGAGCAGAAGAATGTAGAAAGCTTGAAAACTAATAAAGAAGAAGAAGAAGTTGGTGGACGTAGCCCCACACTGTTGGTCACTATAATTGTTTATTAACTAAACAATCAAGTGCTACATAAATTGTCAACCCAGGGAAGTTTGTTTATTTCAAAGGTAACCACGCACTATATATGCTCAATCTCAAAAGCAACTTAGAGTTGTAGTAAAAACATATTAATCACACTTTTCCTTGAACAAACTGAAGTTCTAACTTGAATTACAGGAAATCAATCTACCTATTGCAGAGTTCAATGTTTAAATAAATAATTGTCCAAAGAATCCTGGATTACATTAAAGAAATAACAGACTGGAAAAGAAATTCTTCAAGACACTACAAAAGAGAAAGACCACTATTATATAACCAGAGAACAGGACCCTATTCCCAAAGCAGGAATCTTCAGCACCTGTTTTCGATCATCACACTCTCATGAACTCATTACTGATTGAAATGATTTACACTCACTGAAGGTTAACTAACTCTTAACAGAGAAAAGGACCCTATTTCTTAAGCAGGAAACTTCAACACCTGTTTCTGATTAGCACACCTTCATGAACTCATTAAAATAATTGGCATGCACTGAAGGCTAACTATCTCTAATAGAGAACAGGACCCTATTCCCGAAGCAGGAAACTTCAGCACCTTTTTTTGATTAGCACACCTTCATGAACTCATTAAAATAATTGACATGCACTGAAGGCTAACTATCTCTAACAGAGAACATGACCCTATTCCCAAAGCAGGAACCTTCAGCACCTGTCCCTGACTATCAAGCTTCCATAAATTCACCAAGCAGGATTGCTAACTAGAATGATTAACAATTACCCAAGCATGAATCATACGAAAACAATGTAACAATTGGTAAAGCAGAGTTTCAGCAAGACAGAGTTCAGTAAAGTAGTGTTTCAGCAAAACAGAGTTCAGTAAAGTAGTGTTTCATCAAAACAAAATTTAATCAAGGCATAAACAGAAATAAAACTAACACTCTACAAAGCTAATGGGTGAATCTTGTGAAGAAGGTGGGCCCTCCCTTCTCACAAGATTCCCCTGAAACGAAAGGAACTAGAGAGGAATGCTCAGAACAGTCTTTTATTTATCTGTCAACTGTATCATATTACAATCTGAAGTAAAACACATCCTTCTCTGTAAAATCCTTTCTTAGTACAAAAATAGAAGATCCTTTCTAAAGATGATTTCCTCTTATTTAAAGAGGAGAATCCCCTTGATACAATTTGATCATCAAATTACATTTGCACATTTGAATCCTATTCTTAGTCAGATCTGATTTCTATACCAGAATAGGGTATCTTAGTCTCCCGTAACAGAATGCTATTACAAGTGTTGAGTGAGGTGTTGTTGTTGCGGCTGAAGTAACAGCTTCTTTATTTGTCTTCTTGTTACTGTTGTTGTATGTTGTTTCAGCATCGCAAATCGCGGGCTATTTTAGCCACGGGATTTGCGTCCTGACTATTTCATCAACTTGGTCTCTGGCAGCAGCGATGGTTAATGCTAGCTCAAGGTGCGGCTATCGTGGTCAATGTAACAGTTTTGTATTGTTGTTTCAGCATCGTAGACCGCAAACTGTGTAACAGCTTCTTCTATGTGAGTTGTTGTTTCAGCATCGTTGACCACGGAGAGTGTAGCAGTTGTTGTTTCAGCATTGTAGACCACGGAGAGTGTAACAGCTTCTTCTGTGTGAATTTTTGTTTCAGCATCGTAGTCGACAGACTGTTCTAGCTACAGATGTTGTGTGCTTTAACTGTTTCAGCAACAAGCCTTGATGCTAACCTGAAGTTCGAACTGTTTCAGCACTTATACATTTCTGATCAATGGTTAAGTACGAGAGTAACGTAAAATTATATGCAAAATAGATTAAACATATAGTAAAGAGAAGAGACGTTGTATACCTTTGGAAAGATAGGGTAAGGTGATAATGTGAGTTTAAATGTGAGTGAAACAAAGGTGTAAAAGTGGCAAAAAGTGTGGGCAAAAAGGTACATTGTGTGGTCCTAACATCCCCCCCAACTTAAAATGTTGTATGTCCTCAGGCAACCTCACTTTGAATCAGAATCTGAATACCAACTCTGAGCGTGCAAGTTACTCAAGAAGTAGTTGTGGAAGGTGATGCATGTTGGAGCTATGAACCCTTGAACGCGTTGTAACCTTTGCCAAGCTGTTGTTTCGGCCTTCTTGAGCAACTTATAATGGACTTGATATTTCTCTGTTGGCAACCAGAGGATTGAAAAATGAAACTGGTACCCTATCCATCTTCCAGCACATTGTTGAACACACTTGATGTAGCTAGGTACCCTGGAGATTGCTATCTCAAGATTAGTGGGGCTAAAAGGATTGTGTTCCTGTCTTTTCTCAGTATATTGTTGCCAAAACATGTTATTTGCCTGTAGGGCAGCAATCTCTGTGGATCTGATGAAGTGTTGACAATCCTGAAGCACTGTTGTCTGTAGTTGTTGAATGTGTTGAGTCATCCCTAGTTTCTTTAAAAACTGATAATACTCTGTAACAAAGGTGGCTGCATTTTGTGGTTATGGCCTTATCCAGAGAAGGCGGTTATCCTCGTTATGCTTGGTAGCTAGGAAGTCATCCTGCCATATAATCTGATTGTTGAGGAAGGAGGTGAGTGCCCGAATCTAGATGTCACCGACAAGAGGGTTAAGGTTAAGTTGTTGGTTCTTAGGGATGGCCTCATTATGAAAATATGTCTCACAGAGGAGGTGTTGATCCATAGCAGAGGCTTCTACAAAGGTTTTGACAAAATCTATTGGATGTAACACTGCATGGGGTTTTCCTTCTGTGATTGATTTGATCTGAAACCATGTAAGTCGTTCCATGAGGAACAAGGAGTAATTACAGGATGGTTTCCTTGCAGCCAATAGCTTTTGTGCCAAGTCAAATATCAGGAGCACTCTGCCTTTTAGCTCTTTGTTCTATTTCTTAAGGGCACAAGCTTCCTGGCGTGTTTGATCCAAAGCTTCCCAATTTGAGTAGGTATGATTTATCCATATTTGTTTGTGTTCCTGCAGGCTTTTGGCCTGTGTAACAGTAGACTCTTTTTTCCATTTTTCTATTATTGCTTGCTCATCCCATGGCTAAGTTTGTGTTTCAGCGTTGCAAGTAGTAGGCTGAGGTAGGGTCTGAGTGGCCTGTTCCACAAAGGTGTGGGTATTAATCTGGCTGGGAGGGGAAAATTCATCAATAGGCAATGTTTGTACAGTTTTATTAACAAAAGCAGGGGTTTCAGATTTGACATTTGTTGCAGGCCAGGGTTCAGTCTTAATTTTGGAAGGTCCTGTTGGTTCTTGTGTTTTAGCTGTAGTTGGTTCTTGTGTGACAGCTATAGCTGGTTCTTGTGTAACAGTAGGTTTTTCTTCTTTGACTGCAAAAGTTGAAAGAGCGGGGGGAGCTCCTGGTATTGAGATTTGAATTACTTTGTAGCCTGCTTGATAGTAGATGTCCCCACATTGACAGAACATATATTCTCTACACGGATTCTCTGTTGTAGAACCTTCTGACATGGTCGTTGTGCAAGCTAGGGTGTACAAATTAAGTTCCTTCTCATAGGCTTCCTTTGCCGCGGCTAGCTCTTGCTTGTAGGCTTCCAGTTCAGATTTTAGGAACTCATTTTCTTGTAAGACAGAGGCCATTGTTGGTTCTGGTTGAGTGACTGGTTCTTGTGTAGCAGTCACAGCCGCACTAGTTGGTTCTTGTGGAGTAGCTATAGGATTGGTAGCTGCTTCTTGTGTTTCAGCTTCTTGATGTAAGGAAAGTAATGTTGTGGCACCCTGGACCTCTGATTCTTGTATCTCAGTATCAATATCAGCAGCTGGTTCTTGTGTTTCAGCTGTAGTTGGTTCTTGTGTGGCAGCTATGGCTGGTTCTTGTGTTTCAGCCACTGAATGAGTAGTTGGTTCTTGTGTTTCAGCTACTGAATGGGTAGCTGGTTCTTGTGTTTCAGCTACAACTTGGGTAGCTAGTTCTTATGGTTCAGCTACTTGATGAGTAGTTGGTTCTTGTGTTTCAGCTACTTGATTTGAAATGGATGATGTCGCAACACCCTGGGCATCTGGTTCTTGTGTTTCAGTGTCCGTGGGTGGAATAGGCAAAGATTCCGGCATTTGGGAGGTTGGAGGTGTACGGGGTATTAGTCGGATGGGTTGGGGGTTTAGGGAAGTGGTAGTAGTGGCTGCCCTTGTTGAGGCCCTTGTTCGCTTTCTTTGTAAAAAGGGCGGAAAGAAAGGAATTTACTCTCATTTACGTGGGGGTTTTTCCTCAATGATGGGACAGGGAGAATTGTCTGGCTCAGAATCATCGCTAAGAATATGAAGGGCAGGAGTGGATGATTCTGGTAAAGTGTGGGGCAGGCTTGGTATGGTAGGGGGGTTAATTGGACTGACTGGGTCTGTAGGCGGACTGTTAGGTATTTCTGGAGAGTCTGGAGGGTTTTGTGGTTGTTGTTCCTGAAGGTTTTCAGGAATTTCGGCGGCTTCTTGGGGATCTATAGGTGGGTTGTTTAGTGGAGGGTTTTGTTGGGAAAAACCCTTTTGGATAAGCAGTTGAACGAGACGGTGATGGGTGAGTGAAAGGGCGGGATCTTTAGCCTTTTTACAGTAGCGCGACATATTTTTAAGACAACCGAGCAAATAATAAGGAATGTTCACCAATCTATTATGTCGTAAATGAGACAACAGAAAAAAATCGTGTTGGTAGACTACCTGGTATTGGCCTTCGCAGGTAAGGTAGTGTTTGACAAATTTTGCAACTTCTGGCCATGGAGGCGGCAACGAGCTGAGTCGGACACCCCGGCCTTTAGGTTCAATTTGTTCCCCTGGCAAGAGGAAATCATGTTGGGCATTCAGGTGATATGTTTGCGGCTGAACAAGCGAAGGCCGTTGGTAGGGAGACCTGAAACCTACGCTATATCCTCTTCTGTAACTGAAATCTGAACCCCTTGAACAATGGAATGGTCTTCATGGAGATTTTGAGCAAATTGGAGAACCTGTTGTTGATCATACCCCTGGAGTCTCTAAAAATAACCGAGCCATCCTGCCTGCAGAAAAATTTGATAGGCTTCTAGATATAGTTCTAACAGGGCTATCGTGGCGGGTTTGTACTGTATAATAGAGCCTCCCATAGCTAACAGCTCAGTAAAATACATCGTCAAAGAGTCGAGTAATAGCTTCTGTGCAGAGTAAGTTTTTCGAGTGAAGGCATGCAATTGGTGGTGAAACAAACGAAAGGATGGTAAATAGGAATGGCGGTGGTTAATTCATGTGAAGTGATGGTATAAAAGTTTGATATTTCCTCCCCCCCCCCATTCAAGTGTGGCTAATAATGATTTTACACGAGAGGTAATAATGATTTGGAATCTTCTCATTAAGTATAGCTTAATTGTATTTACATAGAATTTATGTACCTCGCCTTTACCTTTTGATTCGTACTTAAACAAAATATAATGCCTGTTCGTAATAGTTCTGCAGTGGTCGTGGTGGAGACTTTTGATTTGTTAGATGAATTGTATCAAGGATTTGTTGACTGGAAGGACAAAATGTAGTATGAGAGCGCATAAGCCTGTTGACAGAAAATGCCGAAAAGTAGGTGTTTCATCTGTAGCAAGGATGGAGAAATGTTTGTTGAAGAGTGATGTTGCATAATACTGCTGAGGAAGTGGTGTTTCAGCAATAGAAAGAAGGGTGAAACAATTGTTGGACGTTGTTGTTTCGTCAATGGGGAAATGTGAAGAATTGTTGAACAGTAGTGTTGGGAAAATGACGAAAGGTTGTTGACAGTGATGTTTCAGCAATGGGAAGAAGGGCGAAACAATTGTTGAACAGTGTTGTTTTGTCAATGGAGAAATGTGAAGAATTGTTGAACAGTGGTGTTTCAGCAATGGGGGAAAATGGTGAAAAGTTGTTGACAATGGTGTTTCAGCAATGGGGAAAATGGTGAAAGGTTGTTGACAGTGGTGTTTCAGCAATGGGGAAAATGGTGAAAGATTGTTGAACAGTGATGGGGGAAAATGGTGTGAAATATTGTTGAACAGTGGTGTTTCAGCAGTGGGGAAAAATGTGGAAGATTGTGGAACAGTGGTGTTTCAGCGATGAGGAAAAGGATGTGAAAAATTGTTGAACAGTGGTGTTTCAGCAATGGGAGAAAGTCAAAAGTTGTTGAACAGTGGTGTTTCAGCAATGGGAAAGCTTGCCTCTTTTTGAAGTAGGATCGTCCTCTCTTAGTATGCCTTTGCTTTGATAGGGAATCTGCAAAAATCGATTGTAACATGGTATTTCTTGACTGGGATTATTAGTAAACGAAATCTAATCTAATACTAAAGAAAATGAATTAAAAAGAATTAATTGCAATGAGGGGTAGGAGCCCCCTCTAAAAAGAGGTATTGAGAGTCTGCCACACATGTGGCCTTAAAATCTTCTTTGGAAATAGGGCGCTGCTACAGACGGAGTCAATGACCATTTACAAGTAGCGGTGTTTTAGAGTCATCGATTGTGAGGAGCCTTATTGTTCCATTGGGGAAAACAATATCTACTTCGTAGGGTCCAAGCCATGTTGTACGTAGTTTCCCTTGAAATTCTTTAAACCGAGAGTCGTACAGTAGGGCCCAATTACCTTTTTGGAATTGCTTATGCTTGATAGTTTTTTCATGTCATTTTGATCTTTGTTGTTGAATAATAGTTGTCTGGTGAATGGAATCTAGTCTTTTTTCATCCAATTCATTAAGCTACTGCAACCTAGTTGTCTGTGCATCGGTCAAATCAAGGTTGATAGTTGAAGCAGTCCTTAAGGTTTTGATTTCAAATTCCACAGGAAAGACAATACTCTTTCCATAAACTAATTCATAGGGAGAGAATCCTGTAGTATTTCTCCAGGTAGTTCTGTAGGCCCATAATGCTTCAAGGAGTCTGTGAGACCAATCCTTTCTATTTTCCTTCACTGTTTTTGTGAGAATGGATTCTATTACTTTATTTGTGCTTTCCACCTGTCCATTGGCTTGGGGGTGGTATGTTGTAGTCATTCTATGTTGAATATGATATTTTTGA
>SNQJ01S0010955.1:144353-158635 GCA_010110895.2 Picea sitchensis
GGCCATTAGTTGTAATTATACCTCCTAGTCTCCTATATATACCAAGGAGACATTTTCATTTTGAATCATCTTGTACTTGAACATTTAAGTGGGGTAAAAGGAGGTTGCCCCCTCGAAGAGGCTTATTGTTTGAAATTATCTATTTTTCAAGACGTTGAGTACTTTTTCTGAGGTTTTTATATGCTATATTGATGTTTGGTTCTTAACAACAACCCCCCCTGCCTCTACCTCAGGTGAGAGTTCATCTGCTTCGCAGGTGTTGCCGAAAGGGACGGTAGTTAGGGTTTTTTCGGTGTATTGTTTAAGCGTTTACCCCTAGGTATTCCCCTATGCCAACATAGCATGATCACCTAGGGCTTGATCTTCATCCCTTAATAGTACGACTTCTCGGTTGAGTACTCTTACTTCTTCTTGAACACATTCTTCCCATAGAATGTCAAATTGGAGTTTCTCTTTTCTTACACAGATAGTTTGGATGAAGGCATCCCAAGGTCTTGTAAGACCATTAAGAGTTGTCATTATGAGTTCATCTTCATCTAAGTTGTCTCCAATTTCTTCTAAATGTTCCTTGAATTGAGAAACCCTAGAGAAATAGTCTTGAATTGTTTCTCCTTTCTGCATCTTTGTATTCTTGAGTTGGGTTCTCAAAGTCATCTTTCGGTTGATGTTCTTTCCTTCATACATTCTGGTTAGGGCATCAAACATATATTTTGGATTATTCTTAGAAGGCACTTGAGGGATCAAGTGGTATTTAATGGAATCTGCAATTATCCTTTTGGCCCTAATCATATCCTTCTTGTACTTCTCTTTTGCTCCTTCTTCTTCGGGTTCTGGTACATTTTCTTTTATGAAATTTGCAAGTTCATTCTCTTCAAGAATGAGTCCAATTTTGTACTTCCAGGCACGGAAATTTTCCACACCTTATAACTTGTCAACAAGCTTGGTGTTTGTGGATATCTTGACTTGGAGCTAGGAAAATGACCAAAAATGAAAGTACTCAAAAAATGAATCTGAACTTACTAGGAGATGCGCTGGGTTGAGGCGAGTTAGATGGAGCTGACTATTTCCCAAAATTCTAAGTTTTACTCCTTGAAAATTGACCTGCGCAAATATGGACTGATACTTCTAGTACTGGTTCTGGTTTCCTATTTTTTTGGTTTTATGGTACCAATCAAAACTAGGGTTTGACTTTCTGGAGAGTCTGGCCACTGAAAAGGTGTGCTCAAGCTGCCAAAAGATGTGCTAGGATAGGGCGCACTTCCCTAGATAGGTTTTGGTCAGAAATTCCTCTTCTGTAGAAAGCCCTAATTTCCTTGTACGACAACAGTGACTTTTTTAGATACCCAATTAAAGATGCTCTAATCAGTCAAGCTCTAATACCATGTTAAGTTTAATGTTATTATTAGGTTATTTTCAATTTACTAGAGCATTCAATGCATTTCCAAAACAACAGCATAAAGAGGATCACTGAAAGAAACACAATCACAAGGTACACAACATTTTATCTTGTGAAACCCTCATGGGGGAGAAAACCCAACAAAACGTCCTCAATAATAGATTACCAATACAATGCCAAGACTAAGACAAAACCACCAAGAATAAACTAGGACTGAACATGTGCCTCTCTTCTCCTTCTTGCAACTACAGCTTCCTTCAAAAGATACGCACTACCAGTCTGAGTGAGTGAATGAACAAGTGAGGTGCCATCCTCACTTATAAATACTAGTTGAGGAGGTGCTAGGGTTATGTCTCTTCACTTAGTAGGGTCGACTTCTTCCAAGAGTGGTTAAAACCACTTTATAAACCCTAGGAGACGACTTTACAAATACCACCATATAAATATGGTTTGACTAATCCACAACAGGGGATTTGGTCTTATACAAGACCCAACATGATCAATCCACAAAAGGGAATTTGATCTATAATATAATAACTCAAATATAATTAGAATATTCTTCGAAGTTACAATATTTCAACAGTATTTTCAGTCAATAATTTTCAATGTAAAATTGTTCAGTGATAACAGCTAGGGTTTTACTATTAGTTCACTAGGAATCAATTTTCATATCTGAAAATTGGTCACATAGAGTTGCATGTGCAAATTTATAGATACCCACTCAGAATAGTTCATAGGAAAAATAATGTGAGCATTAATTAATTTTTCAATTTCCTTTTTGATGGTTGCTTCTAAGGCGAGATTGATAGGTTTTTGTCTTTGCCTAACTAGTTTTGCTTCTTCCTTAATAGGAATAGCATGTCAAATAACATTAGGATCAAAACCAGGAAGATCCTCATATGATCAAGCAAAAACATCTTTTAATTCACGGAATAACTCCCTGAATTTTTGTTTTTCTTCTTTTTTACATTGGGCTCCAATTTTCAAAGTCTTTAGGTTATCATGAGTCCCAATATTCAGTGAAACATCATCACCAATTTATTTTTTTGACTCCTCTTCTTTGTCTTTCTTATTCCCAACATCACTAGATGAGAATGAGCTCTCTAGAGGAGTCATTCCTTTAGTAAATTTATTGTCTTCCAAAGACATAATTTCCTTTTGTTTGATAGGCTCATTCTACAATAAAGCACAAATACTTTCGTCGTCAGGAAAAAGTTGCCATGATTCTACATTATTTATAAAATGTGGATGATATAAAGACATTAATGTAAAATTAGGCCTCTAAGGTGGCAATTTTCTTATAGGACTAGTTGAAAAAACAACAAGCCTATCAATCATTGAATTCAAGTCTCTCATGATGTATGTGATGTTAAAAGATAAAAAAAAATTGATATAAGATACCAAATTGCCTGTGTATATATTTTAATCAACTTGTTTGAGGGGGTATAAAGTATTCTAACCATATTTAAAATAAGCTCTGAATCCCCAAACATGATAAGATGATAGAAGCCAAGATTAAAATAACTTTCAATACCTAAGATCGAGGCTTCAATCTATGTAATATTATTGGTTCAAACAAATTCTAATCTATAAGAAAAATTGTGAATCTTTCCTAGGGAGAGTACAATATTATACATGTACCATTACCCTCACTTGAACATGCACCATCAAAGTGCATGTGCCACATTCTGTCTTCAGACTTTGAAGAGAATAAAACAGAATCACCATCTTCTTCGAGAAAAATAGAATATACATCTAGGTCTTCCTCAATATAATTTACATGAGGTTGTGGAAGACTCTCAATATATGGCGAGATTCATCCTTCCTCGAGAAAAGTGATGTTTTTTCCATTATTAGGGAGGGACATGTTTGATCCATCTAAATAAATGTACCCACCAATCAATGTCTGCCAATCTCTTCCTAAAATAATAAAATATTTATTGACGGGGCATGTCTATTACTTGAATATTGCAGGTGGTTCTTATTTTTGGATGAGAACACAAGACTAATGTTACATCTTTGATTTCACCAATTGTAACTTGATGTTGACTATTATAATACAACATGCTCTTTGGATTTTCGTTTGTACATGAAAGGCCCAATTCCTCCATGATTATTTTTTACATAACATTAGGACCTGACCCGCCATCAATTAGGCAACAATGGGAAATTTTGTCCATTGACTTTACCGATAGATAGAAGGGAGATTTTTAACATAACTCATAGGGTTATATACACCTAATTTATTTATGTGCATTCCTTCTTCACTTGTATCTTCAGATAAACTAGCAATTGTGGAAGTTTTACCTTCCATAAATTATTTTAGATGCCTTTGTTGCTTTGGGACGGTGACCATATCCAGTAAAGATGCATCTATTTTTATAGTAGCTAGATGTTTTAGAATATTGTACTTATAAAAAAGGAGAAGAGGTAGAGACCTCTTGACTTTGTGCACCCTTAGTAACCTAAGAGTTTGTTTGTTGAGAGGATGAGCTTGGGGAAAAAGTAGTCTTAGGAGGACCACCCTTCCCTTTGTTTGTATAGGATTTATTGCTTGTATCAACCATCATAACAATCTCTTATAGAGCCCAATCTATGGAAACAATAGTTGTATCAACATTTTTTCCAAAGATTCACTCTCTTGCACTCTTTTTGACCTCACAAGTACTCTCATCATGGTTATCTTCCCAAAAATTTCACCAAGCTCTTGAAACAATATGCTTTGGAGGATAATTATTAGGCTGGTAATTATTTGGTTGATTCCTAAAAGTTGCTTATGTGGAAGTTTCAATTGGGGAAGATGTAGAATTCACCCATTTTCTCTCAAAATCAATCATTTGATTGATCATATCCTATACCAATTGTAAGACAGTTCACATGTCATTTTTTTCACACAGTCTTCACTTGGAAGACCTATTCTAGCCAATTGTTCCTCAAATTCCAAGCAGGTTTGTAATGTGGATCCTAGACTATAAACATTTTTTTCTTCAAGCATATGTCTATAAGCAACAGGTAAAGTATTATAGTAGTGCATCAAAGTGGCATGATTATGAGGTCTGATCATTTCCAGGATTTGATTATACAACTTAGTTAAATGTAGATTGAAAGATTTTATAGTTTCACCCTTATTATAAACAAGATTATTATAATCTTTCAGTTTATCTGTTGGACTTTGAGGTTGTCCATATGTAGATTTAAACCAATAAGACAATTCATCCCAAGTAGAGAAAATCTTGGGTAGTAATTCAAAGAAGGCAGTCATAGCTTTCCCCTCCAATGAGTTAACAAAGAGATGCATACAAGTGTCATTCTCATTTTCCCAAATGTTATGACAGAAATTAGAAAAGGCAATGAGATGCTCATTAACTGATATAGTGCCATTTCCAGAAAGCTTAAGCAAATGGTCTTTAAACTTAGGTAAATGAGTTGTGGTTGGATCCAAATCAAGAGGAGAAGATACATGCCATGGAGTGGTATTTAAATCTTCTTCAAATTTGAATAAATTCAATTGTTTAGTGACTTTGGTTGGATTAGTAGTTGATACAACATGATTATAATGGTTGTACATACTTCCTATTAAAGAATATGTGGAAGCTTTTGAAGAGGTAGAAACACTAGTACTACCAGAACCACCATCGGACGAAGTCAATGTGGGTTGCCTGGGAGGAAAGGAGACTGAAATACTTGTTATTTCTGAAGAAGAATTTGAAAAAATATCTTCTAAGTTTAGGTTGAAGATTCTCTAAAATTTCTTTCTTTCTTCATATTTCTAGGAGAGGATCAAATTCAGGTGATCGACTTCTTAAACGTATTGAAAGATGAGAAATAGTGGACATAATACAATAAATCACTAAGGAGGCCTATTCTGAGCTTGCCTCTGAAGGGCTTCTCTTTGATCCTAAATTTCAATGTCTCTAGCAATAGTTTCCCAAGAACGCTCTAGTTCTTCCCGAGTATGAGCAGTTTCAAGAATAAAATAAAAAAGACAAGATGTAGTGCTTCTTTGATCAGGAAACCTTAGGTTAGGTTGTTGTTAGGTAGCAAAATTCATTTCATAATACAAATCAGAATATACAAAAGAAAAAAACTAGAGACTAAAAGATTGTCCCCAGTATGGTCGCCAAATAAATGCTGATGCGAGCAATGGAAAGTCCTCACTCAAGCATTTTTTAATCTCGGTGGGGTAAGGTGAGATAGGTGAGAATGTTACCTTGATTTTATAGCCTATGCAAAATTATCAATCAACCCTCAAGAAATATGTTCTTGGGCCTAATGTTATTATCAAGTTGTGTGTTTTTGCTAAAAAAAAAAGTAAAAAATGTTTATGTGCGAATGTTTATAAAAGTAAAATGAAAAAAATATAGAATACATACAATCTTCAAACCAGTAACACAAGTTTCATTTGAGAATAAACCATATTTTTATTAATGGTGACTTTTCTGAGTTACAACAAAATGTCTTTTTTCAAATCCCTACGAGGGTAAGCACCAAAATCAGACTTAGAAGTCTAGGATGAAATTTAGCAATCATACAAAGACAACTTGTGTCTGAAAGAAAATGACCAAGAGTGAAATGTCCTGGATCAACCAAGCCACAAGTTCATCATGTCTTGACTCTGCAAAATAATCTTAATCAAAACTGAAAATTAATTCGAGAATTATAATAAAACTACATAAACTACTAAGAGAAATGAATGACCTTTTGAAGCATGTCAAATATCAACGCTTATTGGTACTTTATTATTTTCCACCTTTAGAATGATCAGGTTGTCAACGAGAGGATTTAGCTCTTAAAGAACTCAGAAAATGAAAGTATGAAATTCAGAAATCTCAATATGAAACAAGAGAAAACCTTATCAGAAGTGTTTCTCTCTAATTATTCGTCATCTCTTCCTTGTCCTTCTTTTCTTCTTTTTATTCTCTAAAAAGTAGTTCTTCAAGTAGTTGAACTAAATTTAGTTATTGAAGTTAAATAACTTTAGTTAATAAATAGGACAAGTAACTTTATGATAAGGATAATTAATAAATAATATAATAACTAAATAGGTGGGGTCTCTCTCTATCTTACCCTTTAATTCAATAATCAATTTTAGTTTTTCCTTGTCTCTCCATAACATAATCATCAAATATAGAAAACATTGGCATCGTATAGCATACCATAAACATGCATTCAAAACACCATGGCATATATCACTTGTATCTCCCATAAATAAACATGATATTTTAAGTTTCAAAAATAAATAACATGGTTAAGCCATCTATCCAAAATAGTGTCATAGTTAAATGTCATAATAAACAAAATCAAAATAGCCAAGGGAATTTATTTTTGCAAAACTCTTCCCTTTTCCTGATGAAGTCCTCATACTGAGACTTGTTTTCTTCCAATTGGGCTACCTCTTGATGCATGTTATTTAAACTTTTCTTACCATTCTTGTTGATTTTATCTTGGATTGAGCAGAGGAAGAGGACTTGGCCATGTTGGTATAAGTAATTAGTAGTTTGCCTTTGTCAACTTGAGAGCCATGAGGAGTAGTTTTGTGATATTTTAGGGGAGGAGGAGGAATAGATGTGTTTGTAGCAACAGTATGGACTGGTGGTGTTGGATGAACCAGATGAGAAGGAAAAGATGCATTAGTGGAAACAATATGAACTGGAGGAGGAGGGGGGTCATTGATTGGCACTAGAAGAAGGATTAGCATGTATATTACCCCATCCATTATTATGAGGTTGTACAGGGGATTCAGGAACATTGACGATACCAGGGTGAGATTGCAAGATAACATTAGGAGATACTTGTGGCTGAGGAAAGGCATGTTGTCCACCAAGATTTAAGTGCCCATTTTGGATCAACTATTGAAATTCATCAAAGTCAACATCAAAGTGAATAGAGAACCTCAATTTCTTATGCCCCCCAGGTTTCCAAAATGTGATAGGCAATTTGCATATTCTTTCTTTGTTTCCCCCTTTGTTGCTACCCCTGCTGAAGAAGATCATCTATTTTCATCATAGTCAAGTTAGTACATGCATAAGACATAATAAGATAAAACATCTAATACAATTTGTCATCGTAATTAAATTGGATCTTACATAACACAACCATGCAACACAAACGGGAGGTGAAAAGCAAAAGTGAAAACAGGGACAACAATACAACTTTTTCAACATCCATCCATAAGATTTGTCATCTACACACCACCATTTCTTCAAGATATGCATATAGAAAATTACAAGAAGATTATCCAACACCTCAAATTTAAACAACGTCATCATGATTAAAATCAACCAAAATATTCCCAAATCCTTTCACATTATTTAATTTTGTCTCTTTTATCATGTTGATTACATTAAGTTGTATCTTTTCTTACGCATATTATTTAATTATATAGACATGACATATATGGAAAAAAGGAATTTAATGAAAGGGATTTGGGAAAATGACTTATGTAAAGTGAAACTTATTAGGGAAAATATATCTATATAATAATATTTTCAAAAACATATGACTTCCTTTATTCAATTTCACAATATTCATGCATAGAAATCATTTCCTTTTAAAAATATGAACCATAGAAGTGTATAAAACGAAAGATTGTTCAATACCTCATCTCTTTCAACCATAATTGTATGTTGCAAACAAACAACCCACGCAACATTATTTATCATTCAGATTTGTCCTTGTTTCATCGGGTTAACAACATACTACGATTATATATCCTCCATATTTCCAATTTCTTTAATTATATAGGCAAAGGAAAAAATGAGAAATGGAATTTTAGTGAGTGAGGATAAGGAAAAACTAACTTGTGAAAAACGGTATCTATGAATGGGAAATGAAGCCAATATAATCATCCAAATAAATAAGTTAATTTATTTTCTTATAACATCCAAAATAAACATCATTTAAAACAAACATCTCATACTGGTTGAACACAAGTATGTTATATCTTCAAAATGAAATGTTCTTGCTCCTTTAACTATGATCAGAGAATCAATGGATCTCAAGTATGCAATGATCATTGCATATCTTGAATCCATTATTTTAAATCAAAGTGATGTCATAGAAAACTGCTCAAAATATAGTAATATAGGACGTGGGCTTTAGTATGGTTATTTCACACTCCAACCATTTTCGAACTATGTTCTTAACCTAATCAAAAGAAAGTCATTTTTCAAAGAAAATTGTTTATAAAGACACCATTGCAGCCACTCATATTGGTTCTAAATTATATGCATGTGAGACTTTGACCTGTAGAATGCTTGTCTCAAATGGATTACCTTTCATTTCTTTTATGAAAGAGTCTCATGCTAAGTATCATACCAACACGCATGTAACATTTTGACATGATCATTGTGTTGAAGGAAGGGAAAACTATAACACAAATAAACCAAGTTCGAGACTGTGGGAGCCATTTCAAAGATAGGGTATAACTTATTATCATGTTGATTCTAAACCAACAGATTTGGGATTCACACGGTGCATTAATCCAAAATGAAGGAGTGAACTGAAAGTGTAAGTGTCCTCTAAAGGACTGTAATTCCATTACCATAATCTAGTTCAATTTTAAACTTATCAAAGCATACAACCAACTTAAATGGCTCTCATTTGAGAACATAATGAGAAAGGTGGCTCGAACTATAACCCCAACATAGATATGAATCCAGATAAATCCAATGTTGACACAAGACAGGTTCAAACATTATGTTGAGTTTGACCTAGCATTCAAAAACCAAAGTATCGTTGAAACCAATTGAAAGAGCACAACACTTCGACCTGGGTTCGAAACCCATCATTTCCCTTCATAATGTAAACATGAAGGGCAAGTTTGAATCAAGAATTTGAACTTTTAAACTCGCTAATTACAACCACAACCAAGACCCAATTTAAATTACTCAACAGAAACCATTCAAAACATAGAGTGAGTCTATAATGAGTTTAAATACTTTTAGGAAGACGAACTCATAATCTGCATTCACAAAATCAAACTAGGTTATGCCCAAAATTTCCAGAGGACCATAAAATATGATAAAATTTGAGGTCACATATTCCTTCAATGCATGCAAAATAGAAGCAGCAAGAAACCTCATTTTGTTTTAAACACTGATATGGAAAGTGATAAAGTGAAAGTTGCATGAGAAAACACATATTCAAACATTGACGAACAATCATTTTTCCTTGTTTTTTGCTTCAAGCAACAACAAAGCAGGGGGAAATTAAACATTCATGCATACAATCATGCTAGCCAAATCCATATCTAACCATTCATAAAGACAAATTCATTGTAGAAGATGTAAAACAAATTATTGGCTCATAACTTGTACAATGACGCTTTTAAACCAGAGTTGAGGAGAAAATTAGTTATGGAAACCACCAGGAGCAAGGGACTCAACAAGTGGAGCTCGAAGCTTCTTTTATCAACCTCCAACAAAGCAAATGACCCAAAACCAAGGCAGAAAGGGAGAGATAGTACACGGGATTGTGGAGTAAATGCCCACATCCTAACTCCTTTAATGCATGGCCAACTCAATCACGTCGCCAATCAATTAAACCAACTCATCACATGCCAACTCATCAATCATAAAACCCTTCAATTCATGTGAGATCCTATCAAGGTGTGCCATATATACAAAATTAAACTCACATACCATCAAAATGATATTGTTATAAACTATATACCACATGTGATATCAATCAATTTTGTTGGAGTTATATTATATGCATAATAACCATTGAATGTCAACAATGACTCGTGGGTTGGTTACATATGTTAGCTACAACCCAAGTCACAAGTTGTGCATCATAGTATAACCATACTTTAATAGAAATTAACATCACTTCGCATAGGTGTCACTTCAATAGGATGCCTTACTCATAGAACCAAAATTTTCAAAAACTTGACTTAATGTGCCATTCTCCATAACTATGACATATGCTCATGTATCAAGTTATATTATTGTTAAACCATGTTTAATTCATAAGTCATAACCCCCTTTTCAAAATATTATATAATTACATGCTCAAGCTATTGAGTATTTAAAACTTAAATTAATACTTTTGCAAAGTATCAAATTATGTAGCTCTAACTTGAACATGTTTGTTGACAAAGCACTTATTTAATTTTCCATGGAACTCGACAACATGTTTGTATTTAGTATGCATTTGTCATGCACCAATTTTTGAAATTGAAGACTAACCTTGTATATGGTTTCAACATGTATGAAATATCTTTAAGAGACCGTCAAAACCGCTTTACTGGTAGCACTTTTTCATTTTTCTCATGCAAAACAAATCATCAAGCATCATAAAAGAAACCTCTAACCATTCATCATAATATAACATTGTCGAGTGACACATCATTTCAAACAGAATCTTATGCTCAGGAAAATCTTGAAAGCCAACACTTTTGTATTTTCTCCTTGAGGACCCCACCTATTAGCTATATAATAATAATATGCATAGGCTTCACAATACTTTGCGAGATTTCATAATAGGTGATGATATTTTGAGTCACATCTTGCAACTTCATAGGGAAGTCTACTTATAGTAGGCTAGAACTCAGAAATTTCTAGTTTTATTTTGAAACTAGAAATCAAGCTTTGTTGGTAATTTCTTCTTCTCATCATAATAATAAAAAAATTAAAAGAATTATGATATGCTCTTGAAATGATTCACTCATGAAGGAAATCATGGGAAAGAAGAAGAGGGAAACAATTTAAACCACTAAGTTTAAACAAGACATTTTATAGGTTGCGGACTCAAGAGTCGTTCATTTAGCTCCATTGTTTGTTTTAGAACAAATTAATTTAAAAAATTCAAATAAACGATCAGAGCGACAACTTCGATTGATCAAGTTTTGTCTCAAAACTCAAAATCAAAACAAAAAAACAAAAAAATAATTGTAAAAAGATAATAAAGTTAGAAAATTGTACTAGTAGAAAATCATACGGGAAACACTAGTAGTAAAGAAAGTCAGTCAGGTTTGACATAGTGTTTCAAATGAGAACCATTAGTCATATAAGAACAAAATCACCCATCCATGTCTTTCAGAAAATAATAATTGTTACCAACAACATAGGCGATTATATAAGGACCTAACCAAAGCTTATGAAACTTTGTGTGCTTACCTTTGTCAGCATCAAAAGAATCCCAAAGTAACACTTTTTCATCAGCTGCAAAAGTAGATGATTTTGCTCCTTTGTCAAAACACCTTTTGACAGATTGTTGCCTCTTCTTGATATTTTCGAGAGCATATCTCCTTTGTTATTCAAGAGCCATCAAGGCATTAATTCTATGAGGGATGTATGTAGTGTTTGAATACTAATAAAGGGGGTGAATCAATATTATGCAATATTTTACCACTTTTAATCAGAAAATGCAATCATTAACTTTATCAGTAGTATATCATGAGAAATATCAATCAACATAGCCTAAAAAATAACCAAAGATACACAGTACACAATAATTTATGTGGAAAACCAAATGGGAGAAAACCATAGAATGTTTTCTTATATATCAAAGATTACATTCATAGGAAGCACTAACTTCCAAATTCTCCAGCACTAATTGGAATGAAGCACAAACCTAAAGGAAGAAACCAACTCCCTGAGTTCTCTGGCACCAAATGAAAGGAGGCTATGACCCCCTGATTTATAGGCACCAACATAAAGGAAGCTCCAACTCCCCAAGTTCTCTAGCACCAACTGGAAAGAGGCTACAACCCCCTTTCCTTGCCTCATCCTTTCGCCTTGAAATATAAGTGTAGACTCATTGTCACTACCACTGATCAACCTGTAACTGGAACTGTCACTAATACATCAACCTGTCACTCTCACTCTCACTCTCACTCTCACTCTCACTGCCATTGTCACTATCACTGTCACTGTCACATCAACCTATAACCGATGATCAACCGATCATCCAACCTATCACTGTCTTTGTCACTGATCAACCAACCATAGCCAAATTCACTCACATGGATACCAAAACCATCACCATACCATGTACATCAACCAGTACCATACCATGCATCAACCATGTCACGTAACAAGTACTAGAACTTGTACCATACCATGTGCCAAGTATCTAAGATGTGCCAATGTCTCAATTGTTGATTAATTGGGTTGGTTGTTGTAACACCCCAGGTTTTGAACCCCCATTTTAAATAATGTATTGTTACAATGATGAGAGGCAAGGGTACCCAAACAATTATTAAAAGGCCAGTGTGCCCAAGACATGTAATGTTTTTATCATTATTAATAATAAATACATGGTTGGTTGCTAGACGGATAAGGACTAGAGTTATAGGGGGTTATGATTCCACAAGAGAGGGGGGTTGAGGGGCTAAGTGTTATTCCTATGTTAATTACCCTTTTTGCCTAAGTGAGGGGATCGGTTACGTGAACTTCTTGGGGAAGGCCAGAAGGTTCTTGATTCCCCACGAAGTTACTTAAACCCGCCTCTGGTCTGATGGGGGGGTTCGACTGATGGCTTGTTCGCCGATTTTATTGTACGTCATTCATTTCCCCCACGCACTTCCATGTACTCACTCACCCATTCACCAATCCATCCTCACATGTGTCTTGGCTAGGGAAAGGGAACCGAACTGTTGAAGATTAGCCAAGGGATAGTTGGTTGTAATGGTCGTTGGTGCAATCCAGTCGTGACCTGGGGCCTACATGTCTGAGATGTGTTGGCTTGTGCCCTATTTTGCTCACAACTGCGAGTCCTGAGAGTTCCATCATTGAGATTCTGGACCAGTTGTGTTGGAGGCCCTGGAAAATAAGGAGAAGGACTGCCTGAGGGACTGCATGGCAGAGAAGGGTGGAGGTTCGTTCTCTTGGGGCGGTACAGGTTGGGTAGAAGAGAGTTGGGTACTTGGATTGTTGTGGGTACTGGGAAACCTGTGATAGATTGAGAGTTGACTCGTTTGGGAACCCAAGTACACTCTGGAACCGTCCTTGTGGATTCATAGCCCTGGCTCGGGGGTGACACTGTTGTTGAGATTTGGAGCAGTGGTGTCTACGGTTGGGTGGAACGTCCTTGGTCTGCAGCTAGTTGGTGTCGCCTTTTTATAAAGATAAGTTCTCTCTGTTGTGATATTATTATCTCTGTATGAATGTATTCCACTGTGTATTTTAATTATCGTTTAACTAAATCTTATATTATGCATGCTTGTTGGATATTGTTGTGCATGTTGCTAAATCTTGTATCTTATCTGTTCTTATTAATTAAAGAAGGCATCGGTAAGAGTACGAAGTCCAAGGGTGGGCTTGAAGGTAGCATGCCCCAACCTGTGGGTGGTTGGGGATGTTACAGTTTGGTATCAAAGCTTCTGGTTGAAACACCAGGTCAGTATGGGCCGGGTCTGTTGGTCAGAGTCTCGTGGTTACAAATCGAATTTTGACCGTGAAGTTGAAAAGCTCAAGAGGAATGGCATTGCAGAATCTATATAGGAGTTAGATCGTTAGAGATCATATGTAAAGGGTTCGAAGGATCATGACCATCCCCCTTTGAATTTAGGAGCGATCGCCACTGTAGGATCAGGAGAGATCTAGGATCATTGGATCGGAGGACAGGTGAACAGGGGTCATCTGATGTAAAGGAAGCAAGGGTTCAGGTCAAAACCATCAGATCCCATGGGAGAGAGAGATCAACGGGCAGGAGGCATTATGGGGAACCAATTTGCACAGGAGATAATTTCCCAAGGCGGTCCCTGTTTATGGATAAATCCGTAGGTGCGGACACTAACCAATCTCCCTAGATCCACCTGGATCTAGAACAAAACAGGACAGAATATACCGCTTTCCCTAGATCTAACTATTGAATTAAATTGGAAGTGAGAATAAGAGAAATACCTTGTAATCGCTTCCTTAATCTTTGTTGCTCCAGC
>SNQJ01S0010955.1:164872-192277 GCA_010110895.2 Picea sitchensis
AAGGAAAAAGCCATTTCTTTTCTCAGGAAAAGTTCTTCTCCCTTCTCTCTTTAGGAACTCAGGCCACTGTGACCTCTCTGAAGGCAAGAGATAGGTTTACATCATTAACGATCATAGGGATGACGAAAATAATGTGTAACACTCGCTACTGGAGGAAGTCAAAGGGAATAGTTGAGAACTTGTGAGGTTCGAACTCGTGATATGATCTGAACTGTCAGATCATAAGAGAGTCGTGACCATTGATCTGGGTGAGGGGAGTTCAGAATTTCATGGATCAGACTTTCGAAGAACAGGCATTGGGTTGTATTCCAACTTCATGAAACATGAAGTTCCTTTGCATTCAGAGGATTGGCCCCATGTCCCAGGAAAGGGTCACATGGACAGAGGCTAAAGGAGGAGCTAAGGAAGTTAATCCCTTTTCAGAGCTCGGGAGTTGAAGGGGTTGGAGCACTTTGCATCGAAAGTATTGAAGTCGTGAAATGTGATGTGTCATTTAGGTTAAGATTTTGGTCATGGGAATGGTCATGTGATCAGAGGAGATAATGGTCGTTAGGCCCTTTTTAGAGTTCAGGAGTTGGGGAGTCAAAGTTGGCTCCTATATAGAAGCTCCGAAGTCACGAGACACGAAATTCCTTTTGGTGTGGACCGTGGTCAAAGTGTCATGGTTGAGTGGGAGAAGAGATCACGCTTGGTGATTGTTCACCCAGGGTGAGTTTCATAAAAGGACTTGTGGATATTTTTGTTAAGAACCAAACATCAATATAGCATAGAAAAACCTCAGGAAAAGTACTCAACGCCTTGAAAAAGAGATAATTTCAAATAATAAGCCTCTTCGAGGGGGCAACCTCCTTTTACCCCACTTAAATGTTCAAGTACAAGAAGATAATTTCAAATACTGTTCTTCGAGGGGCAACCTCCTTTTACCCCTCTACCTCTGTAAAATGTTCCTGGCAATAAGATTTCAAATGAAAAATGTCTCCTTGGTATATAGGATACCAGGAGACATAATTACAACTAATGGCCTAAAGTCGACATACAAATAAAATAACATTACTAATATCATATGCCCTAATTACATGCAATGAGCCAATAATATTAGAGCTTAACATGCCCTCCTTGATACAAGTGTTGTCCGTAACGCTTGAGTAACTCTAGATGCTTCTCAGATAAAAATATCATCTTCCTGCGGGAATCTTCAAATTCTCGTAGTTTCTTTCCATTTAATGAGATACTCAAATGGATCTATTCCTCACCGGGCGCACTCTTGTGTCAATGATGGTTTCAAAGATCCAATATGATTTTTCCTTCCTCGTTGCTACCGCATAGTTTGAACCGATCTTGTCACCTATAACCTTATTTCTACATGAAACATGGAAAACTGGTGTGCACTGCGGAATACGCAAAACTCTAACTTGTATGCCATAGTACCAATCTTTGCAACACCTTATAAGGTCCATAGTACTTTGCGATAATTTATTATCCTTCTTCGCTTCCTTGAGGGACATCTCGCTTGTATGGTTTTAGGCTTTAAAACACCCAATCCCTACTTCAAAACTTCTTTTCACTATGATGTTGATCTCGCTTGTTGTTTCATGCGACATGTGCTATGGTCGTGCTGTCCTTTAAGATTTGGAGGAGAATTTGTTCGTTGATTCTGATGTGATCTTCCACCGCTTGAACCTTAGATTTTTCTTTTTAGAGAAGAAGTTATGGAAGGAGGGTGGTATCCATAAGTGCCATAAATGGTGTCATTTTGTTGCAATATTAAAGGAAGTCTTATACCACCATTCTCGCCAAGGGAAATCCATTTGAACCATTGTGTTTGTTTATCAAAGACAAAGCAAATCTAAGGTAGCCTGTGACATTTGTTCACTATCTCTGGCTTATTCATCGATTGAGGATGATAGGATGAAAGCAAGAGCCAATTGAGACTCCAAACAAGAAAATAATTATAACCAAAATGTCCAAAGGAAGATGGATCTCTCGCCACTTACACACCTTTGGCCGCTATGTAGTTTTTGAATCGTCTCCATGAATGCGTAAGCAACTGCATTTCAGCTTTGAAGGGATGAGAGAGTGCACAAAAGTGTGCATACTTGGTCACTTCATCAACAATCACCATGATGACACTCTTTTCCTTCGTGACTTTGGTAACCCTCGTTGATGAAATCCATGGAAACCTCCTCCCACAATGTGACTTGGGATGGATACGGTTGTAAAATAATCTCAATCTTAATTGTTTCACCTTTATTTTGTTGGCAAACCACATTCTTCCACAAACCTTTGAACATTAGTTTTAAGGCTATCCCAAAAAATCCTTCTCGACTCTATATGGTAGGGTTTTTCAAAATCTCGAAAGTGCCCTCCTACCGAGAGGTGTGCAATTCCAATAGTACCTTTTGTTTGAGCTAAGATTTCTTACATAAATTATAAGCGATCTTTGTACCATAAGGAATCATTTTTCCATGTAAATGTATCCGATGCAATCTCAACTCGGGCCAAAGAACCTTTGAATGAGAGTCCACACTTTTTCGGCCATTTTTCCATTCATCCCTTGCTTCTATTATCCAATCAAAGTTGATGATCAAGATAGCACAAAGAAAAGGCCTCAACATCTTCATCCTTTCTTGAGAGTGCATCTCGCCACAACATTTTGCTTCCCCTTTTATAGACGATTTCAAAATCATAACCCAATATCTTCAAGTTACCCATTTTTGAGAAATTCTTCCTAAGATAGTCTTTGTTCCAAGCATATTTAAGACTATCATGGATCTGGTTTTGACCTTGAAGTGCCTACCTATTAGGTAAGGACGGCTTCAATGCATGTAGTAGCCGCTTTCATCATTTCCTTCTCATAAATGTAGGTTTCATGTAAGTCCTCCCTTGAGTGGTCGACTTCTCGTGCCGTGGCTTCTTGCATTAGGACAACACCAATTCCATTTCCGGAGCCATCACATTCCACAATAAAGGCTTGGGTGAAGTTTGGATTGGTCAAGACAGAGCTTTACACATCACCTATTAAAGTTGTTCAAAAGATTTATTTACCTCTAGAGTCCATGAAAACATATCCTTCTTAGTTAGTGGTCTTTAAAGGTGTCACATTCTTCCATAGTTCCAACAAACTTGCAGTAGTAACCAATCAAACCCAAAATCCTCTAAGATTTTTTTAATACTAAATCATTCAACTTTCATGGACTTAATTTTGTTAGGTTCTACCTTGACACTTCATGAGATACAATATAACCAAATACTCTTACTCTCCTTTACTCCAAATAAACATTTGGATGGTTTGCTATTATAGTTGTTTCTCCTTTAGTAGTTGTAGCACTTTGTCAACATGTTGCATGATCCTCCCACACTTGCTATAGATTAGTATATCATCAAAAAATACACAAATTAAGGAAGGCTGAAATGGAATTCATCAACCCTTTGAATGTGGAAGGTGCATTTGTAAGGCCAAAAGGTATGACCAAAAATTCATAATGGTCATGAGTTCTAATGTTGTTTTTCGATATCCTCTTCATTCTCGACCGATGATACCCCTCAATCAAGATCCACCTGTGGAAATAGATTGCTCCATGTAGTTCATCTAACACCATCAATGACAGAATGGGAAACTTACCTTAATAAAGATCTTGTTGAGCTCTCTATAATCCCCGACACATACCATGAGCCATTCCTTTCTTGAAATTATCACAACCGTGCGTAGTAAGAACTTTGGCTAGGTCTAATAATGCCATCCTCTAACATTTCTTCTCAACCATACCAATTTCACTCTTTCCGGCTATGGCACCAGATGGTCTCATGTTAGGAGGAACACTCCCTGTGAATTAGGTGAATTTCATGATCATGACTGAAAGGGTGGGAGACCTTGGGAATATCTTCAAATACTTTTGAATGCTTATCAATGATCCTTTTGGAGATCTTTTGAGGAATAGATGGCTTAGATGTTTGAACATCTAGTGATCATAGCTGTGCAATAATGCCTCGATGCCCTTTTTTCAATAATTTTGTTGTTATGCCATTAGAGCTATTCAATGCTTCTCAGATTACCTCTTAACTCAATTTCTTTTCCTTCCAACAGTAAATTTCATGAAAAGCTCTTGAAAATTTAAAAGCCACTATTCCTAATGATTGTAAACTATCGATTCCTAGTACAACATCTCCAAGCATCACCCATGGGTATAGCAATCATTGGACTATTCATTGCCATATTCCCCATAGTAAGATTGATCTTATTTCATTTTCCTAAGAAATTGATAGTTCCTCCATCCTGGTAACTCCTTACTTGAAACTCTGGTGCCTGATATACAAAGCAATTTGAGATCTTTGGCTAATTTATAGTGAATGAAATTATGAGCACGCTTTAATCACTAGGACTATTAACTTCTTCTTTTTTTTGATGTATCATTCGATATTGAGGGTTTGAGGTGTGCAATTCCATCCAATGCATTACACTTATATCGGGAATCAACTCTCTCGTGATGGAATTTCTTTCTAATGCTTTTCTTTTCTATCTTGAGATGGTTCTTTGTTCTTATTCTTTTCTTCCTCTTCACACCTAGTGTAGAATAATTTCTTCTCACCACACTTCTATGTCCCCACTGTATTCTTGCTTCTGCCACAATTAAAGCATAAACCTTTTGGTTTTTCTTTTCCTCCAATTATTGAGGTGTCAACCTTTTAGTTTGAGGTGTTTTTAGGAGAAGGAACATTGTTCTCTATAGATGTTAGGATATGTCCTCTAGTAGCCATACCATTATTTTATTTTCAACATTTATTGACACCTTAAATGTATTCTCTAATGATTTGGGCTCCTAAAGGTGAACCTCATGTTGAATGTTATCCTTAAAGTTCTTAAGGAATTACATCAATCAAGTGCTCATCTCAGACTCGGGTTACCTTTATTCAATCTTGAAGTTCTCAATGTTCCTTGGTAATTGAACCCTTTGTTTTGAGATTTATCAATTACAAAGAAGGTATTAAGTTCTTTGTAATTCCTCATAGTGGATATCATTTCTTCCGTGAAAATTGTCCAAGTGATCTAGCATTTGTGAGAACAAATCCATCGATACTCAAAAATTTGATGCTAGGGTTCTAAATATAAAGTAGCTAATTGCATTCTTTTGTGTATGTATACATTATGGAGATCGTGCTGAATTGTTCATCCTAAGTATCCATGTGATCACGTCCTACTCATCAAACTTCCTCTCATATCAATCTTAGTAACTTGGTTGGCTCCTCAAAACCAAAGTTGGAGTTTCTCCATTCTTGATTCACCTTCCTTTTGTCCCTCATCATGAATTTCATGGGATGCATTTTCACTCGTGTCTTCTCCATGTAAATTTTCAATACTTCCACAACTTAGCTTCCATTGAATCCATCTTCATGAATTTCAACTTCTTTCCCATTGAATCCATCTTAGTATCCAACTTTAGCTTCCATTGAATCCATCTTCTTTGTAGTTCATTTATGTCCCTACACATTTCTTTCAATTCCTTCATCAAGAGTCCAATTAGGATTTTCTCTCAGAGTTTCATTTTGGTGTAGAAGCAACCTTTTTTGGTAAGTATGTTGGCCAAGTATCACTTTTGAATCTTGATTTTGAGGGCTAGTTCGGCTAGAAAATATTTATTCTATTCTATCTCCTCTAATGTGCTTTGGCCTTTCCTGGTATGAAACTTTCTTTAGGTAGTTCTCTAATATTTCTTTTATGCAATTCCACAGGTCTGATAAAAAAAATTGGATGCTAAGTGGAATTTACAGAATTCCCACAACTCTGTCACATTTTTGACTTTGTAGGAGATCTCACTTTTATAGAATGTCCCACACAAAATAATTAATATAAAATTATGAAACTCTTACCAAATACTACAGACTTTTCACAATCCAATGAAACCAATCCCACTAATTTGATACTTGAAAGAATTTATATGATTGTTTTACCTCGAACACTTTCCTGAGACTAGTCAATAGGAATAGTCGGATACCCTATTACACAAGGTGTATATAAAATTTAAGATGACCTAGAAGATGAACAACGTTTTACTAATGTGATAATCTTTAATAATTTCTTGCAATGGCCTCCAGAGTCTGTATTCCAAACGCTACGTAAAAAATTTTTATAGCTTAAAATTCCACAATGACTCATTTCGATGATTCCAGAACCCTATATTGTACAGATTATATCTCCGAAAGTATAAGGCCTCGTGAGGGTGAATTTTAAATCCAACGTATCTTGATCTATTCAATAAATATCTCCAAGCCATTTGGAACGCTGGTAGAAAAAATTTATAGAGAAAAATCCACTTGTCTCGCATGTAGCAAATAAAACCCCAAGACCTGAGCTTTGATACCATATGTTAAGAACCAAACACATCAATATAGTACATAGAAAAACCCTCGTGAAAAGTACTCAACTCCTTGAAAGAGATAATTTCAGATAATCCTCTTCGAGGGGCAACCCTCCTTTTACTCCCCCACTTAAAATGTTCAAGCACAAGATGATTCAGTGTCAAATGAAAATGTCTCCTTGGTATATATAGGAGACTAGGAGGTATAATTACAACTAATGGCCTAAAGCCGACATAAATAAAATAAAATTACTAATATAATATGCCCTAATTAAGGGGTAATGAGCCAATATTAGGGCTTAACAATTTTTATGTGGGGTTCCAGCATGGAACCAAAGAGTTATTTCAGCTCAAGGAGGGAGTCGATCCAGAGACTAGGAGGTCCCAGAATCCCGAAGGGGAGGGGGGTTGCATCACAAGACATGAACAATAGAAATAACAAACATAAATCACACATATGATATACACAGGGACAAATATTTCACGAGGAAACCCATAAGGGGAGAAAACCTCTTCTTCTTCGAATGATAGGCAGTATTTTAAATTGTGTACATCATGTTTCTTTGAGCACAAATTCAAAATGAGGCTACAACCTTTTCTTTAACAAGCTGCAACTTGCTGAGAGAACCAACTCTCTGGTTTCTCTAGCACCCACTAGAATGAAGCACCAACTCCCTAAGTGTTCCAGCACCAACTTCCAGTCTCATAGGCACCAACCTGTATAACATAGAACAATGGTTCTCCCTTGCACCACCCTACCGGCCTGGTTTTTCTAGCTGCAACCAGATGGAAGCTACAACTCCCTGTGTTCAAGCACCCACTTGAAACTCTGAGGAAAACAATCCTCCCTACCACCCTGAGATATAAAACTTTGTTACATAAATTTATTACAGTGATATTGTATTAGTCAAATGGATTACCAATCTCATAACTGTTCTGCTATATTGCTTTGTGTTTCCTGCATCAGAGTATTCCTCCTCACATCATCTTGCGCTTTTTGTTCTTATGCTCTATCTCTTCATGCGCACCTCAGCTTTCTCTATGCCCTCTCTTTTTCTTTCTGTGCTCCACACCATGTTCAACTTCTCTTCAACATTTTATACTATGTGTTGCCTCATCATTCTGTATACTGCACCTCTGATCTGCAATAAAGTTCCTATTCATGCTCACATTCTACCCACATGCATAACTATCATAAAAGATCCTTAGTCTTCTATGTTTTGCATATCTTTCACACGTTGAGTCATCTGCATGATCATCATACAAACTATTCATCTTCTCTAGCCATTGTTCAAGGTTCTTTGGCTTCTCTGGCAGTTATCCTGAGAATCTTTTGCTTCTCTATCAGTCGAAATTCTTCGTCTTCTCTGACAGTTACAGCCAGTCATTGTTTTTGGCTTCTTTGGCTTCTAAGTCCCTTCCTTCATGTGACCTATGGAGATGACCATATGCCTATTCAAAAGGTGCTTCGCATTCTTGGTCTAGAGAGCACTAGCTCCCTCTTTTCCGATACGACCTTGGGCGATTAACTTCACATGACCACGTGATTGCGAGCATGCGCTCTCTTCTCATTATCCCCCTATCACATGTGACCTTGGGCTACGTTCTTGCGTAAGAAAAATATTGCGGGCATGTCCAATAGTGGTTTTGGATTAACCACTTTTATCCCCGCAATCTACCTCTAGCTACCACATACCCCTTCTCCGATACCATGGTTTCAATTGTGGCCTGCCCTCAGAAAATTAACTTCCGAGCAACTTCTTATCCCACAATTAGGCGTGATCGTCGATCTCCCAGTCTTTGACATATTCCCTCGATCAACGACTCCGATCTATTGTAATTTCCTACCTTCTTTCCTCCATCCATGCATGATCCTTAGTCTTAACGACCAAGTGACATGTGGTCCTCTAAACCAACGGATGAGATCGATTTATCCTTTCCGGCTTCAGGATTCTCGATTCTCAAACTCCGCTTGCTCCCATAGAATTTCACCTGGAGTCCTTGATCTTATGACATGTGGTATTCTCGAATCAATGGTCACAATCCCTTTGGGTATTCAGGGTTAAGAAATCTCAACTTTCCAACCTTTCAACCTTCCTTTTCTTTTTCCCGGAGCTGACAATCCACTGACGCGTGTCCCTTTCGGATCAACAATCACGATCCTTTCGCATCTTTAGACTTCAAAATTCTCAAGTCTCAAATGGAAATCCTTGAAGTGAGATTTCTCCCAAATCTCAGATTAGTTGACATGTACTCCCATTGATGATCAACTGTCGAGATTTGTCTTTGGCGATTTTCACGTTCTCCCCATCCACAAACTTTTGAAGTTGTGGATCTCGCTCCACCTATCCTCCTCGATGATGGATGGCACCAAACCAATTCGGGACTTCGAAACTTTGGGAAAGTGCTGGTGGTTAAGCTCCCAAAGTAAAAATTCCAGAGTGACGTCAATTACTTATGTCACTTGATGACATGTCATGAGCCTAGTAGCTGCCACGTGTCACTCAGATTTGTGATTTGCATGTACCTTAAATGTCGAATCAACTTAACACTTGTCATTGTCTTATTGTGCCACATGTCCTTGCTGACATAGTCCCACCAAAATGTATCCTCATTTACTTAGGGACTTCAGCCTTCAGGACTTTGGGTATTTTGACTTTTCAAGTCGCCAATTCTTCTGAAGTGAGAATTTATGAACAATAACCTCCTCGCAACTTTTATACCCGAACTAAATGTTGTTTGGCGATCATGTTCTTAGATTGACAGCTCAATCTGTCTACAATGCTTATTTTCTAGCTTATCTTGTCCTTCCACTTTAAAATGATCTGACGATTGAAGTTTACTTAGGCTCTCTGACTCTCTAGACTTTAGGGATTTCAGCTCTCAAACTGAAACTCTCGAAGTAATCTCTCCGGAGTGTAACCTCCTCACATCTTTAGACCCGAAATGAATGTTGTTCATTGATCAATATCTTAGATCAATGACTCTTTATTATCTTGTCCATCCACTTAAATCAATCTGAAGGCTGACGGAAATTCGGATGATTGAATTCTCAATCGTTTTCCCCCGCTTATCCTATCCTTCCATTAATTCAATCCAACGGCTGACAGGTATTTGAATAATCGAATTCTCAACCATTTGGCCCTGATCACATTTCATTACACTTTCCCTTCTGATCTTTGATCTCCGCATACTGTTCTCTTCTCCTCCTGAACTTATGATTTTCCTCTTTTCCATCGTCGTTGTTGTTCTTGCCATCAATGAAAAGCACACTCTTCCCGTAAAACATGCCAACAATATCCCCCTTTGGCATTGATGGAAGCCCTGAAATGATGCACTATTCTTCTTATACCTCCCACTATAGCATCCAGACCACACATTTTTCTCCCCCTTTGACATCAATGTCAAAGAAAACAAGCCCCCCCGAGCTGTTGCAGTACTTTTCAGAGGTATCAGATATTTAACCAACACATACTCCCCCTGACAGGATGGAACCTCTTAGGTGAGAGAAGGGATGACACCCAACTTCTGACAGAGATATTCAAATGGTGTCTTGGCTAGGGGTTTAGTAAAGATGTCTGCAATTTGTTCTGTGGAAGGAATATAATTCAACTGAACATCTTTGTTTGTAACCCTCTCTTTGAGAAAATGATACTTTATTTTTATATGCTTCGTATTTGAATGGATAACAGGATTCTTGGAGACACTAATGGCACTAGTGTTATCATAGTGAAGTGGAATGGGATCAGTATAAGTTACCTTCAAATCTGCAAGAGTTTGTATCATCCATAAGATCTGAGTGCAGCAAGTAGTAGCAGCAATGTACTCTGCCTCTATAGTTGATAATGAAATAGATACCTTCTTTTTACTAAGTCATGCTACTAATGAATCACCTAAGAAGAATGCACATCCACTGGTGTTCTTTCACTCATCCAAACAATTTTCCCAATCAACATCTGAATATGTAGTTAATTGAAAATTACGATTTTTAGGATACCAGAGACCATAAGTCATTGTACCCTTCAAATATTTGAATATCCTTTTGACAACTGATAAATGAGTATGTTTAGGAGAAGATTGATAATTACCTAACATTCCAACAACTTGCATTATATCAGGATAGGATGTTGTGATGTACAAAATACTGCCTATCATTGATTGATATGCTTTTTTATCAACATCAGGTGAAATATCATCTTTACTGAGCTTGCAAGCAACCACCATATGTGTACTAATAGGAGAGGAATCTTCCATTTGAAATCTATTTAACATCTCTTTTAGATATTGTTCTTGAGAGATAAATATCACTGTAGAACTCTGATTGATTCGTAAGCCAAGAAAATATGACAGTTCTCCTATCATGGACATCTCAAACTTAGTCTGCATTGAATTAACAAACCACTGAACTGAAGGGTCATTAGTGCATCCAAAAATAATGTCATCTACATAAATCAAAACAACTAATAAATCATCACCTTCATACTTAATGTATATATCACTATCAACAATACCTTTCTTGAACCCTTTGTCTTGTAGAAATTTGTCCAATCTATGATACCAGGCTCGTGGTTCCTGTTTCAGTCCATATAATGCCTTTTTCAATTTACAGACATAGTCAAGATTATCTATCAGCGAAAATCCTTCAAGTTTATCCACATATACATATTCTTCTATATCTCCATTAAGAAATGTTGACTTAATATCCATCTAATATACTTTAAAGTTCTTATGACATGCATAGGCAAGAAACATTCTGATGGCTTCCAATCTTGCCACTAGTACAAAGGTTTCATCAAAATCCTTTCCTTCAACTTATGCATACCCCTTACAGACCAATCTGGCTTTATTCCTAAAAATTTGTCCTTGTTCATTCATTTTGTTCTTAAACACCCATTTGGAGCCAATTACATTCTTATCTGCAGGTCTAAGAACAAGCTCCCAAGTCTTTTTCTTCTCAATCTGATCCAGTTCCTCATTCACTATTTTAACCAATTTACATCTTTACTGGCTTCATCAAAGTTCTTGGGTTCCACCATGGATATGAAGGCTATATGTGATTTCTTGGTGTCTTTGATTATCCTTCTCCTGGTTTGTACACCTTTGTCTTTCTCACCAATTATATGACTTGCAGGATGATTCTTTTGAGTAATTCTGGAGGAAGGATTTGATGTTGTCTGTTGATTTGGGTCTGCGTGAGTATTTGTATCTTCATCTTACTTAGAGTCTTCTTTTTCTGATTCTTGGACCTGTTCATCTTCAACTTCAACTATATCCTCTGTTGTTTATTCAATATTGCTCACCTCTCTTACTGGGACTCCTTCATCAACTTTTATGTCAATGCAATCAACCAATTTATGTAGCCTCTTATTATAGCATCTGTATCCTTTACTATTTGTAGCATACCCTAAGAAGATGTCTTCATCAGCCATTTCATCATACTTGCCAAGGTTTTCATTATTATTCTTTATGTAGCACTTACTCCCAAAGACTTTGAAGTGTTTGATAGAAGCAAGTCTTCCATACCAAAATTCATAAGGTGTCTTGTCACTGTGTGGTCTGAGGTGAGCTTTGTTAAGAATATGGATTGTTGTGTGTATTGCTTCTACCCAGTCAGTTTGACCAATGTTATTCTCATTCATCATTGACCTGGACATTTGTTGAACTGTTCTGTTTTGCCTCTCAACTACTCCATTTTGCTGTGGAGTTCTTGGGATTGTGTATTCTCTCTTGATCCCATGTTTATCACATAATTCCTTGAAATCACTTGACATAAATTCTCCTCCTCTATCTGATCTTACAACCTTTAATATGTTTCCTATTTGATTCTCATTTAAAGACTTAAATATTTTAAATTTCTCAAATGCTTCAACTTTTTCTTTGAGAAAAGAAACCAAGTGAGTCTGGAGTAATCATCAATGATCAGCATGAAGTAGTTTTCCTTCCCCGTGCCTTCCTGTCTTGATGGTCCACATAAATCCATATAAAATAATTGGAGTGGTTTCTCTGTTGAAGTAGAGTTATTGGATTTAAACTGTGTCCTGGTTGGCTTTCCTACTTGGCAGGGTTTACACACATAATCTTGTGGCTTTGATATTCTTGGAAGATATTTTACTGCCTCAATATTTTTGAGCTTGATTAAGTGGTCAAAGTTTAGATGTCCAAGTATCCTATGCCATAACCAGATTTCATCATGTTTTCTTAGATAACACTCTTCTCTATCTTCTTTCAGCACATATACATTATTATCTGTCCTTATTCCTTTAGCCACCACTTGTCCTGAGTTTATAGACTTTCTCTTAAAATCTTTGGAAGTGAATACCACTTCACATCCTCTGTCACACATTTGAATTACAATGAGAAACTTATGTTTCAACCCATCTACAAGAAGAACATCCTGGGATTTTCCTTTTCCATTACTTAAACTCACCATCCGTTTACCCTTGATTTTACCTGGTTCATCATTTCCAAAGGTCACATTTCCTGTTTTTCTTTTACTTATAGAAAAAAACTTATCCTTGTCTCCAGTCATGTGCTTGGAACATCCACTATCTATATACTAGGGGTCTTTTTGTTTTTGAGCTGAAAGGAATAGACCACATTTTTCACTATCTTTCTTTTTCCATGTGTTGGCATTTCTAGCTAAGGGTTTTATCCTTGGATCTTCTTTGTAATTCTTCAAATGGCAGTTTGCAGCTTTGTGGCCAAAGTTATGACAGTTATAGCATTCGAGATCAATTTTCAATAGGTCAAAGTGATTGGTGTAGATTTGTCTACTCATTGGTTGTTTAGTGCTATGTTTCAAAGATTGTTTGTTTCTTGATCTCCTCAGTTGCATGTCTCTAAAATTAATTTGACAATTTGCAATCTTATGACCAAAATTAGAGCAGTAAAAACAATAACCATGGAAGAAATTTTTGTACCTGAAGGATGGTCTTCTTCTTGGAATTTGTTGCTCCATCTTCTGATGTCTTTGTTTTTTATCAGGGATCATCTTGTCCTTATTATCTGTTGGTGGCAGAGTATTCACATGGTTTGATTGTCTCCTGACTTGGAACTTGATCATCTTTATTGACTCTTTGCATTCTGGTTGTTTTCTTCTTGAACCACTTACATAGCCTAAACCAGTCTTCAACAAAGGAGATATATGTTTGCTCAGAATGTCGTTTAGTTCTGTTGAGGATTTAATGCTTGGAATATTTTAGAGATACAATGCTTTAAACGTCTCCATCTCTTTTCTAGTTTTTACTACCTCTTCTTCCAAGGCTTCACATCTTGCCTTCTTCTCTAATAACTGTTGTTTTAGAATGTCCTCTATTTTGTTTTAGAAGGATGCAACCAGATGGAAGATACAACTCCCTATGTTCAAGCACCCACTTGAAACTCTGAGTACAACAATCCTCCCTACCACTCTGAGATATAAAACTTTGTTACAAAAATTTATTACAATGATATTGTATTTTTCAAATGGCTTACCAGTCTCATCATTGTTTTGTTATACTGCTCTTCTCTGTCTGCATCCGAGTATTCCTCTATGCATCATCTTGCACTTTATGTTCTTCTGCTCTATCTCTGCATGCGAGCCTCAGCTTTCTCTATGCCCTCTCTTTTTCTTTCTGAGCTCCACACCCTGTTCAACTTCTCTTCAACATTTTATACTCTGTGTTTCCTTGTCGTTCTATACACTGCACCTCTGATCTGTAGGTCAGTTCTTGTTCACGGTCACATTCTACTCACATGCATAACTATCAGAAAAGAGCCTTACTCTTCTATGTTCTGCATATCTATCACAATTCGAGTCGTCTGCATGATCGTCATACAAACTCTTCATCTTCTCTGGTCATTATTCAAGGTTCTTTGGCTTCTGTGGTAGTTATCCTGAGAATCGTTTTCTTCTCTGTCAGTCGAAATTCTTCATCTTCTTTGGCAGTTACAGACAGACATTTTTTTTTCTTTCTTTGGCTTCTAATTCCTTTCCTTCATGTGACCTCTGGAGGTGACCATATGCCTATTCAAAAGGCTCTTTTCTTTCTTCGTCTAGCGAGCACTAGCTCCCTATTTTTCGATATGCCCTTGGGTGATTAACTTCACATGACCATGTGATTGCAGGCGCAATATATATTCTCGTTAGCCCCCTATCGTATGTGACCTTGGGCTACATCCTTGAGTAAGAAAACGATTGTGGGAGCGTCCAATAGTGGTTTGGGATTAACCTCTTTTCTCCCTGCAATCTACCTCCAATTTCCATGTACCCCTTCTCTGATACCGTGGTTTCAATTGCAGCCTACCCTCAGAAAATTAACTTTCGAGCAAATTTTGATCCCGCAATCAAGCGTGATCATCGATCTCATGGTCACTAAAATATTCCCTCAATCAGTGGCACTGATCTATTGTCTTTTCCTTCCTTCTTTCCTTCATCCACGCACAATCCTTAGTCTCAACAACCAAGTGACATGTGGCCCTCCAAACCAACAAACGAGATCGGTTTCTCCTTTTGGGATTCGGGAGTCTCGATTCTCAAAATCCACTTACTCCCAGAGAATTTCACCTGGAGTCCATGATCTAACGATGCGTGGTATTATCGAATCAACGGTCATAATCCCTTCATGTATTCAGGGTTCGAAAATATCAAATTTCCAACCTTTCAACCTTCCTTTGTTTTTTCCCAGAGCTGACAATCCACTGACGTGTGTGCATTTTGGGATCAATGGTCACGATCCTTTTGAGTCTCCAGACTTCAGAATTCTCAAGTCTCAACTAGAAATCCTTGAAGTGATATTTCTCCTAAATCTCTGATCAGCTGACACGTACTCTCCTTGATGATCAACGATCAATAGTCGAGATTTATCTTTGGATATTTTCAAGTTCTCCCCATCCACAAACTTCTTAAGTTATGGATCTCGCACCACCTGTCCTCTTTGATGATGGATGACCCCAAACCACTTCGGGACTTCATAACTTTGGGCAAGTGTTGTTGGTTAAGATCCCGAAGTAAAAATTTTGGAGTGATGTCACTTACTTACATCACTTGATGACATGTCATGAGCCTAGTACCTGCCACGTGTCACTCGGATTTGTGATTTACACATACCTTAAATGTTGAATCAACTTGACAATTGTCATTGTCTGATTGCACCATGTGTCCTTGCTGACATAGTCCTGCTGACGTGGATCCTCATTTACTTTGGGACTTCGGCCTTCGGGACTTCAGGTATTCTGACTTTTCAAGTCGTCAATTCTTCCAAAGTGAGAATCTTCGAACAGTAACCTCCTCGCAATGTTTAGACCTGAAATAAATGTTGTTTGTTGATCATATTCTTAGATTGAAGGTTCGATATTTTTGCGATGTTGGTTTTCTAGATTATCCTGTCCTTCCACTTTAAAATGATCTGATGGCTAACGTTTACTCTGACTCTTTAGCTCTATGGACTTTGGGGATTTCAGATCTCAAACTGAAACTCTCAAAGTGATTTCTCCAGAGCGTAACCTCCTCACATATTTAGACCATAAACAAATGGTCTTCACTGATCAATATCTTAGATCAACGACTCTTTCTTATCCTGACCTTCCACTGAAATCAATCCGACGACTAACAAAAATTTGGATGATCGAATTATCAATCATTTTGTCCCACTTATCATATCCTTCCATTAATTCATTCCAACTGTTGACGGGTATTCAGATAATCTAATTCTCAACCGTTTGGCCCTGATCACATTTTAATACTGTGCTTTCCCTTTTGATCTTTGATCTCTGCATACTGTTCACTTCTCCTCCTGAGCTTATGATTTTCCTATTTTCCATCGTCATTGTTGTTCTTGCCATCAATGACAAGAACAGTCTTCCCGTAAAACATGCCAACAGAGTATGGTGTGAAATATGTAACACGCATGAACATGATCCCTATCATTATCCTCTGATGCAAAAATACCAAACAATTCCTAAGAGTACATTCTGCAATTTCTGCAAGTCTGTAGGATATGAGGATAAGGATTGTAGAGCCATGGAGCTTATGAAGGAAAGGACTTCATATGCTTATATGTTGTAGGATGAACTATTGACAGGTCCACCTACGCAACAGTATAATAATGCACAACTTTTTGCAGTTCCACCTGAATATAATAATGTACCACAACATAATACACCGCACGTAGATAATCAAACCAATAGAGGAGGATTCAGAAGAGGAGGACGTGGAAGAGGAGGATTTGGAAGAGGCAGAGACCTAGTAACTTGCCACAACTGTCAACAACCTATACAATATGCAAGAGATTTTCCACTATCACCAATGACATGCATGTATTGTCGTGCAAAAAATCACACTACAAAATATTGTCCTGCACTTCTGACAAAGATACAGGAAAAAAGGAATCAGAATAACTAGAATGTTCATTGGATTTCCACATAAAATAGAAAAGATGATGGGAAAAAGATCAATATAGTTACTTGAGGTGGAACCAAGAAAGCAGAAGATAAAACAAAGAAGAATAAGGACCAACACCAGTGGGTTAGAAAAAATACAACACCTCAACAACATTTTGATGCGTGCAAGGAGGAAGAGACATTTAAATAGGCCAGGCATGAAATTTTGCAGGAGAATATTTCTTCTACTTCAAATGCACAACTAGGGTATGACGTGTAAGTATATGGTATGCCTCATCCATATGATCATACTAGTGGAGATCAACCTTTAGAAAAGGTAAGTAATCTAAAAAAAAATCTGGTATCTTTCTTGAAGTTATTGAATGATCAAACATATATACAAATGTTACAAGGTTTGTTAGAAAACTGCAATCCTAGAGGAGAGATACAAATAGAACAAAAGAAAGTAAATCATGTACATATAAAGACAAGAACAAATAGGGAGTTCAAAATGAATGCAAATATTGGAGACCTTAACCTGGGCGACATCATATTAGATTTGGGATCTGAGGTAAATGTTCTTCCTAAGAAAACATGGGAATGTATGGGAGAACCTACACTGGGATATTCAACTATTCAACTAAAACTATCAAAGCAACATAGGGTGATACCAATTGGTCAATTGAAGGGAATATCAGTGGACATAGATGATTTTAGGGGCTAAATTTCACAAATGGGCTAATTTTCCATGGTTTTTCCCAAAAAAATATTCACCAATTTCCATTTTTTCTAAAAAGGATTTGCCCAAATTCCAGAGAATAAAATTATATTACGTTAAAAATCGCCAAAATTTTATAGAATCTATATAAAATCCTTTGAAATTTGAATATTTTTACAAAATTATCGCCAAACATTTTACATTTTGCATATTAAGAACTAGTAATATTAGCCTAAGTTTCTACATTCAAATATAAATTCCCATTCCTAAGATCATCCCTCCCAATGGATTTAGATGGTGTGCGCACTATGGTATATTTTGAGGTAATTGATATAGTGGATAATACTACACCTTATCCAACATTGTTGGGACTGGATTGGGCATTTGACAATCAAGCTATCATCAACTTGAAGACTAGGAAAATGATATTTGAATCAGGGGAATATAGATTCATAGAACCATTAGATCCTTAAGAAGGAGGAAGATATGTTGAACCAACGCCAGAGAAATTCATCACATAAGAGATAAATCAGTTTTATAGAACTATCGCACGGGGAATATTATATTAATCCAACAATTGATGGAATGCTTAGCTGGAGAAGCATCAATTCTTGTGCTCCAGATCCTGACATAGGACTAGAGAATTGGCAGCAACACTTACATGAGATATCTACCAAAAGATGTGCAAGAATGACACACACACTAAGATGGGTTGGCACAGAGGTAAGAGAACCTCCAATTTTTTATGGTCAAAATGATTTGGAAGAATTCTTAACAAAGTGTGAATTATAAGTCTTGGAAAGTCATAGGTTACCAGTTTTGGACATTGCCTTGAAAGAAACACTTGCACGTTGGTGGGGTAATCATAAAGAAAATATCCAAGATTGGTATCAATGCAAAAGATTACTACGCATTAGATTTGGCGCAAATCAGGAGAAGAAACTTATGGAAAAATATGACGGAATAGGAAAACCCAAAGAACATATAGACATATGTATAACCCAATGGATATTGGTACCACCAGAGGAGTGGCCACATCACTTCATCCATACATTAGAAGGCATACCAAGAAATTGGTATACATAATTGGAACTGTACAGATGAACTGGAAATTAGATAGAGTTGCAACAGAATTTTGTGATCACATTTGCATTTGAACATGAGAATCCAGTGATGGATGCAACACTGAAGTTGATAAAATAGAATATTTTTGAAGAACATGAAGTTGAAATTGTAACATGCTATCAGAATTAGAATTGAAAAACAGTTAGACAGTTGTTACACTATTACCACATTGTAGAAGATCACCCAACAAAAGAAAACCAACACGGTATTTAGATAACAAAAGTTGAAGGGGAAATAGAAGTAGAAGTTCCACAGTTACAATCAAAAGAATTTAATGCACCATTCAAGATAAATAAGGTAAATATTGGAATAGAAGAGAATCCAAAGATTGCAAGTATTGGTGACTATTGGGACAACCAGACAATGGAAAGAATAACATAGTTACTGCGAGAATATAATGATTTGTTTCCAACGATGTTTTTAGAAATGAATTGGGTAGCATGAGAACTTGGATAAATGAATATTCCTTTGCGAACAAATGCCAGACCAATAATACAAAGACCCTATAGGCTGAATCCAATATATAAACAAAAAGTAAAGGCATAGATTGATAAAATGTTAGAGATTGGTATAATAGAACCTGTTGAAGAATCTGAGTGGATTATCCCTATGGTAGTTCAAGAGAAGAAGCAAGGGGGGATAATTATATGTGTAGACTTGAAGAAGTTTAATGATGCATTCCTACATGATCCCTTCCCTACTCCATTTACAGGTGAAGTATTGGAGAATGTAGGAGACAAGAATCATACTCATTTACTAATGGATTTTCAGGGATCATCATATCAAAATAGTACTAGAGGATCATCATAAGACTACATTTTCCACCAAATGGGGGTCATATCATTACAAAGTGATTCCCTTTGGATTGAAAATTGCACCTGCTATTTTTTCTAGGGTAGTGGTAGCTGCATTTAAAGATTTATACATAAATGTTTAGAGGTTTATCTAGATGATTGGACAATATTTATCCTATTGAAAGATCATGTTGAATTTTTAAGACTAATTCTATATAGGTGTAGACAATGCCAAATTTCTTTGAACATTAATAAATGCATATTCAATGCACCATTTGGAATTTTTCTAGGGCATGTGGTGTGTAAACATGGTCTGCTGGTTAACCCTGCAAATTGTTTTGTCAATGTTAATTTACCACCACCTAAGTCAGTGTACCAATTAAGAGCTACACTAGGTCATACATGCTACTATAGAAATTTCATAAAGAGCTATGCACAGATTATTGTGCCCATGGAGAAATTGTTAAAGAAGGATTTCAAGTTTCAGTGGAATGATGAGTGCCAACAAAGTTTGGACATATTAAAGAAGAAAATGGTGACAACACCAATTATGATGTTTCCATATTGGTTAAAAGAGTTCCATGTTCATGCGGATGCATCTTCAATAGCACTTGGAGAAGTACTAACACAGTCAAGAGAAGGTGACATAGATCACCCAATAACATTTGCAAGTAGGAAACTATCAAAGTCATAACAAAATTATAATACACCAGAGAGAGAAGGTTTGGCTATGGTATATGCATTGAAAAATTTCAGACATTATTTATTAGGCCAACATTTTAATATTTTCACAGATCACTCTGATATTAAATACATGGTCAACAAACTAGTGTTGGGGGGTAGAATATGTAGATGGTTGTTGTTATTTCAAGAGTTTGATTTTGAAGTAGTTGTGAAACCTGGAAGATTGAATGTAGGGCCATATCATCTGTCCAAGATAACTAATGGGGAGCAACCAAGAATCTTGGAGGACAATTTTACTGATGCACAACTCTTTTTAGTGTAGATTGATGATGAATACTTTGTTGATATCATTGAATTTTTTAGTACAAGATTTTCCCCAAAGGAATACACCACTACACATAAGAGGAATTTGGTGGTTAAAGTTGTAGATTACCAACTTATTATAGGACAATAGTATAAATTAGGAGCATATAATATTCTAAGGAGATGTGTCATGGAACATGAACGTGCTATCATTTTAACAGAAGCACGTGAAGGAATAGATAGAGGACATTATGCAGGAAAATCCGCTACAAAAAATATATTACGTGCATGATTATGGTGTCCAACAATTTCTAAAGATGAAAAGGATATTTTCCAGACTTTTGATGTCTGTCAGAGGGTAGGAAAACCATCCAAGAGGGATGATATTCCCTTAAAACCTCAGGTAACTCCTAAAGTGTTTGACAAATGGGAAATTGACTTTGTAGGATCAATCAATCCACTAGCTAGAAGATCAGGAGCAAGGTATATCATCACAACGACAAAATATTTAACCAGATGGGTTGAAGCAACAACAAAAAATATTGCAGCGCACTTCCAGTTTGAACAAGTAATTACAAGATTTGGATGCCCTAGAATTATGTTGAGTGATCAGGCAACTCATTTTATCAATAGTACCATTAATGCAATGACTAAATAATTTGATATACACCATCAGAAGAGAACTCCATACTATCCTTGGGATAATGGAATAGTGTAAACATTTAATAATATTTTGGACAATTCCTTTACTAAAATTTGTAATGTAAACAACGATGATTGGTATTTGAAGATACTAGCAGTATTATGGGATTATAGAACCGCATGGAAGAAACTCACAAGGCATACACCTTTAATATTGGTGTATGTTCAGGAAGCATTAGTCCCTTTGGAATATTTGATACCTATTATGCACATTGCAACAATTACAAACATGACATAAATACGCACAACTCAAGAAAAATTGTCTCAACTGGTGGAACTAGAAGAGGACATGATTATGGATGGTTTCCATCAGGAAGTATAGAAATCCAAAAAAAAATCTTGGCATGATAGACACATTAAGAATAATTTTTTTAAGGAAGGAGATATGATTCTACTCTATGACAACAAGTACTTAGAACACCTAGGAAAATTCAGGATGCATTGGCTAGGGCCATATGAGATAAAATATGTCATAGATGGAGGTGTTCTGCAGTTACATGATCTAGTAGGAAAAGAGATTCAAGGAATGGTAAATGGAAGTCGACTGAAAATGTATAGATAAATTTGACCTATAAACCCTTAGTAGTTGCAGCACAGGAAAATTCAATTGTACATAGTGTATATATAAGAAGCTGAAAAGGAAAGAAAAAATTGGAAAAACAAGAAAAATACAAAAAGATGCAGTAGATGGATAAGTGTTACACATGTAGTTAGATGATACATTGTGCATAAGATAGAAATTGGTATGAAAGAACATGAATACACTGCATGCTAGAGAAAGGTGAACATGCATAAAAATCAACACGTCGATAGAGAAAGAAGTTGAAAAAGGAAAAAGCGGTGGTCGAAAAAGTATAGTGTGATAGAGAATTTATTGCATTTTGGATCTCTCAGTTGGGTTGCAAGGAAAACATGTAGTTCCATGAGGTATCCATAAGAAGCAACAACCAACGAGGAAAATAATCAGTAGGAAGGATTAGTGGATGTGGACATAATTCCATCTCCAGTCATCAAGCCGGTTGGTCCCACAATTGTAGAAGAACAATAGATTTTGGCGATAGAGGAAATGGATGTCGACACATGGGGAAAAACATGAAACCCTATCACATCGAAGAAAACTGTGCAACAAATGGGATTAGGCATAGAACAACCACAAGTACAACCAAATGAGGAAGATGATGAAAGAACAAAGTCTGATCAAGTACAACATTGGGTAGAATAGCCAACACAATAGTCAAAGGAACAAGTACAGCCAAATGAGGAAGATGATGAAAGAAAACGTTTGACAAAGTACAACACTGGGTAGCATATCCAACATAATAGTCAGAGGAACAAGTACAGGTGGAAGATATTATGAAACGACAAGATTCAGAAACTAAAGACGCTGAGGAAGAGAGCTAGGTAGAAATGGTAGGGCCATCAACAGGAAATAAGAAGACTAGGGAAAAACTTGATGCACCAAGAACACTAAGAAAACATAAAGAGATAACACTGTCACTCCCATAAATACTTGAAGGACTCAAAGTAGTTGGTGACATGTTAGGGTATGTTAACAAACTGAAGTATGTTGATCATGATGTGGCAAACATAGGGAAGTTCCTTGATTTTGTGAAACAAGTGTACATGGAGAGTATAGGAGAGGGTCCATCAAGGGATCCCATTTTGGATCTGAAACAATGGATTGCAGGACTTTATGACACATGGATCATGAAACTTCTAGAGATTCCTCATTTTGGGAGAGCAAAATATGTAAATTCTTGTGTCAAACAACTATTAAATTTTGGCACTAGTACATAGAGGCATATTATGTATGGAGAGACGTGTAGCCATAGATGTAGACTTAATTTCAAAAATCATAGGTCTACCAACAAACAACACAAAACCAGATCAATACATGGATGATAAAACCAAAGAGAAATCTCTAGAAGTAAAGATCAAGACCAAATATGGGATTGACAGAGGTTCCAGAGTAATGGTTATCAGAAAGATAAATGATCTAGCAACAAATTTTACGACAAAATTGATGGCATGTAAACTTTTGAGGAAATTTCGCAAGTAGGAATCCCCTACAGGAGTAATAGCAATAACAACACAATGCGCAAAGGGGATTCTACTCATTTGGGATCCTTATCTATTAAACTTATTCTTGAAGGATTGCAAGGATGCACATGATCTAGGATCAAAGTTTCACTACTCATAGTTAATTATATTTATAGCCTTTTTTGGGTACAGAGAATCAAAATATAGTGGATTTTACCAGAGGCTAGGAAAGTGTCGCAAAACGAAATATACAACATTATGGCACACCTCAGATCCGAAGAAAAGGAAGAAAAATTCTAGCATTTTCTCCATGATGCTTAATGAGATGTAGGAAAATATAGCTAATACATGGAGAATACCACCATAAGTGGTGACAGAAAATCAAGAAATAATTGATTTTAAGGCTTCCAGACATAACATGTGGATCCAGGCCAAAAGGGATCCTAAGAAGGAGTGGCTACAATTGAGATATTGTTTCATAGGAGAGGAAGTGTAGTGGGCCATGAAGGACTAGACTGAAGAATGGAAGGTTCCAGTGATCCCAAAGATGGTATCAAAAAAAAAGAAAAGTAGAGGTTGTCCCTTCAAAGTAGTCAACCAGTCCAGCTGCAAATATAAGGAAAGAAATAGAGTGCACCAAAGAAACAAGGGGTAGCACAACCACAAAAAATACAAGGTAGAAAACTACTATACCTAAGGCTCCAACTAAGGAAAAGGAGCATGTAGTAGAACCAAATGGAGGAGTACAAAATTATACTAAAGTTCCTATGCTAGAGGAAAAAAGAGGCGGAAGTCTCCCAAATCTAGAGAAACCAGTTTCAACCATGTAGACAAAGACTCTGCCATTAAAAAAAACAATGTTACAAGTAGCATGCCAGTGCAAGAAAATGAAGGCACACAAGGAAGTTCCTCAAATTACATTGACAGAAGATGATGCAGAGTTGGTTGTAGAGAAAGTACATGATTTTACGACATAGGCATGGTATGATGTTGAGAAGAAAAGGGAGGAGATAGTCAATCAATTGGCATAGGTTAAGGATGCACTTGAAAAATTTAAACTCACTACAATGCAACAAAAAGAACATGTGCAATAACAAAAAACTTTTCAAGAGAGAACAATTCCAGAATAAGAGACAGTACATATTATAACCATGGGGAATGAAAATTTTTGTATCACCCAAGGAATGTTGTAGATAGATGAGGATACTGCACATAAGCCATTAAAGGAGATGGATCATTTGGACTTGGAACTGCCCAAGGTTCCAACGAAGGAATTGTATAAACTTCAAATAAGTGTCGTGAAGGAGATTCAATTGAGGGCCTTACAGATTATACAAGTTTAAAACTGGCCAATGAAGTAAGTAAGACACGAGAGATGACACTTAACCAGGTGAAATTCGAGAGAGATGAAATGAAGAAGTGCACTGAAATATTAGAGCAGCAAGTGGAATAAGTGTTTAAATTATTTTTCATAGCGCACAAGGGGAGAATGTACCCATAGAGGGTAAGATTGAGAAAATAACATGAGTGATGGAAGCTTATAGATCCCACATTGCAGAGTTGATGGATATCCTAGTACCGACTACTACACCAGAAGTAATAACACAAAGGGATCAAGAGGTTACAACTCATATGGAGAGAATTGTGTTGATCATCCACGAAATCACATAGTTGTATAAAAGCAGCGCGCAGTTATGGAAATATCTACAGGAGGATGGAAAAATGTAGGAGTTAGAAAAAAAAAGAGGAAGGTGTAAACAAAACACTGCAAGAACTAAAGAAAAAACAAAAAATGATGACAATCCCAGACAAATTGAGGAGTGAGCAAGAAAAGCAGTCAAGGCAGGCACAGTTGGAACCACTGCAAGAAGGCACAAAACAAATTCTTACAGAGATTGATGCAGCTAAGGGTAAGATTGAATAGGTTGGATTGGAGAGTGGATAACTGATGAAGGAGAATATTACTACGCAGACTATAGAGACTATAGCAGAGAAGAGATTCCAAGTAAAATCTCGAGTTGAAGAAATTTCAGGCAGGTTCTAGAAGCTAGAGAAGTCAGTTCAGGAGGCACACACTACCTGAGTGGATCGGGACAAGCCACATGTGATTTTTGGGGGAATGTTGGCATAGGAAAATTTGGGGGAAGAGAACAACAATTAATGAAGAGAGTTAGGAAATGGACCAGAAAAGAAGCGTGTGCCAGAAAATAAGGAAAATCAGCGCTAGAAAAGTAGGGAAATCAAAGGAAGGACGAGGAACGCGAATCAACGAGGAAAATGGTTGGATTTTGGACCAGGCACGCGCAAGGAGTTAGAAATTGGACACAACTATCCACCTAGGTTTAGTGGGTTAAGGTTTTGGTCATTGTTGTAATGGGTATCTTACCCCTTTTGTAATATAAATATAGTGTGCAAGATCTGAGGAGATCTAGTTGTGGTTAATTCTTGAGCGATCTAGTTTTGGAGCTAGTGTTGGAGATGATCTTAGAGTCAGTTTTTGAGATAGGGATATGCATTGTAATCGAGGGTAAGTTTGCAAGCTGTGGAGCTTGGTACAATATTTTCATCCTCATTTGTAATCAATTGTGATGCGCACATTGCTATAAACTTTGATGAAGAATAATAAAATAATGAAGAAAGCCATATCTTTGTGGACGTAGCCTAGGGGGTAAACCATGGTAAATTTGTGTCTCTGTGTGGAATGTTGTGTTATTTATTGCTATTGTTAACCATGATGAATGAATGAATGAATATGTTAGTAGTAAAATGCAATGCACAGTAGAATGGAAGGATTATTACTGGAGAATGAATCTTAAATGAATGCAAATGATTACAAAATGATAGATCTGAGTATAATGATGGGTTATAATAATATATCTAATGTGCTTGAGGTAGAAAAAATGTATTGCATGCCCACTTAAGCTTCCCTTCCAAGACTGCAAACATATAGGTCTTGCAGTCACCCACAATCCATCTCGGGTGAGATTGCATTATGCACTTTGTGCACAATGTTTACTTCTGGTCTCTAGAAGGGCCTATAGTTTGGAGGGTTTTGTTGGAAACCTAAAGTAGAACCTGGGTCAACGTGAGAAAAATCCAACATATACCTTCTGGAATAAAAGGATGAAATTTTTTTTACAGGCACAAGGATTTGATGTTTGGGAATCAGTCGTAGATGGGTATACAACACCAGCCACTCCCCCAACCGATAGAGATGAAAATAAACACAGGGAAAACAAATCAAAGGATAAATGTATTATTCTAAGTAGTCTGTTTGATTTAGTATTTGTCAAAGTTATGCATTGTGATAGTGAAAAGGATCTTTGGGATAAAACCCAAAAGATTTATGAAGATTATGCCAAGGTAAAGGGAGCTAAGCTTCAAATTTTCAGAGCAAATTTTGAACAGTTGAAGATGAAGGAAGATGAAGACATTGCAGCCTACCTTTTGCAAGTTGAAGAAGCAATTAATTCTATTAAAGATTGGGAGTATAATTTAATGACTTAGTGGTTGTTCAAAATCTATTGAGGTCTCTTCCTATGAGATTTGATTCTAAAATATCATCCTTAACAGAAAGAAAAAATCTCGGTATATTGTGTTGGAGTACTGAGAGGGGGGGTGAATCAATAATAGAGAAATTTAATCCTTTTTAACCATATAATCCAAGTGTTATATCAATGAAGCATTATCATCCAATAACTACAGAGTAAATAAGAAATGAACAAATGAACAAACATACACATACATAGTACACCAGTGTTTTATGTGGAAACCCAAATTGGGAGAAAACCATGGAATGCTTTTTATTATATGTCTTGAAGAATTACATTCATTGGAAGCACCAACTTCCTTTGTTTTCCAACTGCAACTGGAAGGATGTTGCAACCCCCTAGCTTATCAGGCTACAACCTGAGGGAAGCTCCAACTCCCCAATTCTCTGGCTACAACTAGAAGGAGGCTACAACCCCCTATGTTCTCTAACTACAACTAGAAGGTGGCTACAACCACCTGTCCTTGCCACATCCTGCCACCCTGAAGTAGAAGTAAAATGATGGAACCACTGTCAACCTATCACTATGAGATATATCGTTGTAAACCTATACCAATAAATCTGAACCATGCATCAACCATGCATCAACCTGTACCTCAACCTATAATCAACCTATACCATAAACAAGTGCATCAACCATGCACCAACTTGTACCAAATAAACTGTAATCAACCTGTACCATAAACAAGTGCATCCAACCATGTACCAAGTATGTACCAATCATGTGTCAACTACTCATCAACTATGACTCATCAATATGTACCAATATCATCAACT
>SNQJ01S0010955.1:192287-215134 GCA_010110895.2 Picea sitchensis
TGCAGAGAAAGAGACATACGTCTCCCTAGCACCACCCTACCACCCTTATTTGACAAAATAAATATTGCTCAAATCAACTTGTTCATTCTGATATAGCTTGCTTACCCTTTCTGCTGATCTACTCTGCATTCTTCACTGTCTCTGATCTGCTGCTCTGCTTCACTGTCCTCTGCAACTCGTTCTCATCTTCTTCTCCTGTCACGCAGATTTTCCTCTCCCTTTTCTCACCTGCAGAGCTCTCTCTACTTCTCACTTCCACCCCTTCCATCTTGGTTCCAGCGCATTATATCGTTTTTCCTCATGCAGATTTTTTCCTTGCTTTTCTCAACTCCAACTGCAGTTTCCTTTCTTTCATTCTTTCTTCTGCTTTTCACATGCCAGCATTCTCCCTGATTTTCTGAACTGGCTCTTTGCATGCTTCCTCTACGCATGCCACATCATGCAACGCTGTGTTCTTCCTATCTTAACTGCCAGTCTAATTTTAGACTGAAAGTCCTTCCACCGTCCAGAGTGATTAGAGAAACCCAACTGGCAAAAACTTCCAGATTTGTCAAAGCAGATGAAGGACCCCCGCAAAACCCTAGATTTCTCAATGTTAAGCTCCGTTGATTTTGCATTATAGCCATTTGATGTTGGCCACACCAATCGCGTTGTGAATAGAATCACTCGTGCTTTTATTAAAGAAAACGATTGGTAACTTATGCTGCTAGTCATTGACGTGGCTAAGGCGTGCGTTTTTATCAGCAAAGATCCAACATTGTTTCAGCATAGTTTCCAGCACTGTGTTTCAGCCCAGCACTGTGTTTCAGCCCAGCACTGTGTTTCAGCATATGTAACATTACTGTGTTTCGGTTGTTACAGCACTGTGTTTCAGCATAAGTTCCAGCTCTGTTTCAGCATTGTGTTTCTGCATCTGTGTTTCAGCATCTACGTTCCAGCATCTGTGTTCCAGCATCTGTGATTCAGCTTCTGTGTTCCAGCTTTGTTTCAGCACTGTGTTTCAGCTTCTATGTTCCAGCATTTGTGTTCTAGCATCTTTGTTCCAGCTTCTATGTTCCAGCATTTGTGTTCCATCATTTGTGTTCTAGCATCTTTGTTCCAGCTTCTATGTTCCATCATTTGTGTTTCAACATCTGTGTTTCAGCTTCTGTGTTCCAGCATCTCTTGTGCATGCTCCATAACCAGCATTTGTGTTTTAGCATATGTGTTTCAGCTTCTATGTTCCAGCATCTCTTGTGCATGCTCCATAACCAACCGATTGCCATCAATGACAACCTTGACCGTCTGCGTCATCTCTGCTATAGCCATATTTCCAACATATGTGACGTTCCACATACCACCAGAAATAGAATGACAAGAAACATCCATATAGGATAGTTTACCTGACAAATTCATTTTCCTTCATCTCATTATTCCACAAGCATGGGTTCTCTTACTCCGCAAAGTGTCTTCCCGTGAGGGATTTCACCATAAGGGGACCACTTTGGAGTTCATCCATATTTACTTATTATCAACCATGAAGAGACAATAATGAATCATCTTTACATCAAACAATCTTGGGTCCATTACCCAAACCTTTGTGCTGCAGGGCTTTCTTCAAGGGTTGACATCAATGACAACCAACCTTAATCAACACATTGAGCATGGACGAGATACATGGAATATTTATAGCCTATGAAATGAGAACATAACAAGAGAACCTGGTCACAAAGGAAGAAACTTTCAAGGCATCCAAGAAGACAAATAATAAGCACATACAAAAGGAAAGTCCAAGTTGTAGTTGTAGTGATGATTTAGAAGAAGATGAAGAGATGACTAACTTTGTAAGGAAATTAAAGAAAGGAATCAAAATGTATAAAGGTATGATTCCATTGAAATGTTTTAATTGTGGCGGTATTGGTCATTTATCTTCTAAATTTCTTCACAGGAATAAATATAGTGATGAATAAGAAGCTTCTAAAAGGGAAAAAAAATATCAAAAGGGAAACAAGACAAGAAACGTTTCTACTCAAAGGAGGACAGTTCCTCATCAGACGAGAAGGATAATGATAGTAACAGTGATACAAAAAGAGTACTCTTCATGGCAGTAAAACATGATTCCAAATAAGAATATGAAGTTGATCTCAGAGCATATCTAATCAGTGTACTAGAAGAACCCATGAAGGAAGTAAAGAAAAACAAGTCACTCAAGGCAGAGTTAAAAATGAAAGAGGGATCTCAGAATTCCAACTCTGAAGAACTAGAGTAGATGATCATGAGTTTAAAAATTCAAATAGAAGAAGATAAAAGAATTTAGGAAATTCTTAGAAGTTGGTTAGAAGAAAAGGAGAAAATGATTGGAAGCTTGGAAGCAGAAGTAGTCTCTTTAAGGAAATATCTTCAAAATAAATATATGTAGAAGAAGAGCACCATAATATTGGATCAAATCATCAACGGTAAAATATCATCATATGACAGGTTTAGACTAGGATACAATCAAGTACATAATGAGAAGGGGTCGAGTTCCAAGACAACAAAACAGGAAGCAGAAAAAAGAAGATATGCAAATATTGTCAGAGATTTAGTCAAGAAGGAAGAATGAAATCCCTCAAAGAAGAATGTTCTACAAATAAATAAGACTCAAGATGAAAAATTCAAAAGGAGTGCATCACAAAGAAGATAATCTATTCCCAGGTATCAAATATTATTTTATGGTCATTGTTTTTATTTTGCTAATTTTGGACATAAAGATGTAAACTACAAAGCCTATGCCAAGAATAGAAGCAATAATGCAGGGTACTTAAATAACAATTATCCTAGAAAATATTGTGAAGAATAGAACAAAAACATTTTTGGTTCATCGAGCAATGAAGTAGAATGCTACAAATTCCACAACTATGGACATATAACTTCTGATTGTAGAAACATGATGGATACCTCTGTAAAAGAGAACATTGATATCATATATCAGAAGAATTGGAAAAGAAAACAAGAACATGTAAAAAAAGAACAAATGAATGAAGGACACCCATAAGTCATACTCTAGGGATTTGCAACAATACAAAATCATGATGAATCGAGAGGCAAAGAGAAATATGTTAGATTTTTGGAAGAGGATGAAAAGGAAAATGATGAAGAGGAATATTAATCCACATCAGAGAAGCTATTTTTTCTGAGCCATCCAGCTTGGAGACTCCCAAGTAACATGAATATTGAATAGGGGGGAGTCTATGCAATAGTTGTTACAATTAAAATATCCATCCTTCAGACATCATGAATTTGTTCAGAGTGGTGTTACATATGTTTGATTCAGAGTGGTTCGATGGAATATGTACACGATGTCCTATGAAAGATTGGTTGGTTAGAACATGTTTCAGAAAACATCTTCATGTAGGTGTGAAGAAGATCAGTTTGATAGAAACAAGGAATATAATTGGTACACTTTTTGATGTAGAGATTCATAGAGGACATATTTAGGAAGGAATATATTCATTGCAAAACATTACAGATTTGTAGAGTTTGATTTGTAGTTAAGAATACTAGTGGGCATAGTTTTTTCAATTTTAGATATAGGTATGTGATGATCAGTTGCAACGAATTCAGAGAAGTCTTCATAATAGTGAAGTTATAGATGGTTCAACATTGTGGAGAGTTGTGTAGCAGAGTCACGATCAATATGGATCACATGGACAAGGATGGATTTGTAAGAAACTTGAAAAGATTGGATAGATATATGTCAGTGGATGAGAGCATGAGTTCATGCTAGATTGGTTTAGAGACTAATTTGGAGACAATTGTATTTTTTTTATACTGAAATATTTGAATGCTCAAACTTTGAATGTTTTTATATATGTCGGTTATTTACAAGAGGAAGCACCAATGGAGAAAAAATACAAAAGGAAGTAGGAATACCTACATTTGATCTTCAAAACATCTTACAGAGAATTCAAGGGGAGAGAAATATTCAAAGAAGATATCAGAAGAGTGAAGATAGGGGGATCATCCCCAAGGAAATATCATACAAGGGGAGAATCCCCAGAGAGAGAGTTACCCTTTTTCCCGGGATATCAAAGAGGGAGTAAGAGAAAGATCCAGAGAGAAAGAAAATAAGCAAGATGAACAGAAAGAACAGAGGCATGAAAACATTGGGATCAACCCCAAGAGGAAATACCATTTTCCATTGATGTCAAATGGGGGATAGATAGAAACATTGATGAGGATCTATGGTCACAGGGGGAGCATGAGCTTGGTGTTACGATGTCTAAGTGTTTCCATCAATGTTGGTGTTTCCATCAATGCCAAAGGGGAATATTGTTGTACAATTGGTTTGGAAAGTTAGTTGTCATTGATGTCAACCCTTAGAGAGTGATATTAGAGATTGATGTCAACCCTTGGAGAAGTATGGAAGCCCCAGATATGTGGATGAGATCGTTGGATAGTTGGTTATTGTGTTAGAGGTCTACCATTGATATTGACACATTGTTAAGGTATACACTTGGTATATGGTAGCACATGCATAGGATACATCTCTCGGTTATGATGGTATTTGGTTGAGGTACACCATTGATATTACTTATTTGGCATATCTTATGTTACATGGTGTATCACATGATATGGTACAAGTTTGGTGCATGGTTGATACACTTGTTATGGTACAGATCATGGTATAGGTTGATGTGCGTGGTTGATGCATGGTACAATTTCAAGGTACATGGTTGATGTGCATGGTTGATGCATGGTATAGGTTGGTACATGGTATGGTGCAAGCACATATCTTGTTTTGGTATGTTAGTTTCAATACATGCTTGGTAGAGGCATGTGTTGGTGATGGTGGGCATCTGGTTAAGAGGCTCCCTTCATATGTGATCCATGCGAGAGGATATAGTGACAGGTTGGTCATGGAACCCGCAATTGATTGAGGAATAAATACATGAAGGTAAATATACTTGCAGGTAATACTATCATAGATGGATAGTACATGTCATGTCATTTCCGATGATATATGGTATGCCATGTAGTTCCTCACAGTTGAGGAGATATGGCTTTGTGAAGTTGGAGGACCCTCAAGAATATTCTAGAATCCTCTAGAAGGTCGCCAAGAAGCTTGACCAGTCAAAGTGGTTGCAATAGGGATTAATTAATTTTTGAAAAATATTAATTAATTATTGCATGGATAATTAATTATTGCATGTCATTAATTAATTATCGAAAAAGATTAATTGTCAAAACTTTAGATGTTGGATGATTGACCCTTGAACAACGTTGCATGTCGAAGTAAAGTGGAAGTAAACAGAAGATAACAAGTTGCATGTGAGTTTCATGTGAGTTTCATTCCATCATGAGTCGCATGGAAGTTGCATGTCATTAAGAAATTTCTCTTTAAAACACAGAGAAGAGTCAATTGCAAATCACTTCTGTGTATTCACTCTTGAGAATACACATTGGAGATATGAGGCAGTGAGTTGAAGACAAAGAAGTCTAGTGAAGTAAGGATTTTAGAGGAACCAAGAGTACAAAGAAGGGGTTTCATACAAGAATTCCATGAGTATATCCATGGGTTTCAAGATGAAAATCATGGACATCTGCGACCTGCAGTGAAGAAAAGCATGTATACCCACAGATAGACAATACACATAATCGTGTATTTGTGAGGAAAATTTGTGAAGTTCAGGGATATAAAAATCAAGTCAACTACAAGATTGAAGGTATGTCTGCCTATGTGTGTTAGGGTGAGTATATTGAATAAATCGGGAATAGGTATGTCTCAATGATTCACAAGTAATTGATCTAGATAATCCTCTTGTGGATCTTGGTATGAGGTGTGTGTGGTTTCAATCTTGATGAGATATTGATATCAGTAGAAGAAACACAAATATTAGAGACATCATAAGCAATAGGTTATCAGCGATAGAGGTAGTGAAAAATTGGTCTACATCTATATTTCAGGGCGGTTGGAAGGGGAAAGGAAAGGGGGTTGTATCCTCCTTTCAGTTGGAGTCAGAAAATTAGGGATTTGGAGCTTCCTTCAGGTCGCAAACTATAAATAGGGGGTTGGAGCCTCCTTCAAATTGTAGTTGGAGAAATAGGAAGTTGGTGCCTCCAATGAATTTACTCTTTGATCAATAAGAAAATCATTCTGTGTTTTTTTTCCCACATTGGGTTTCCACATAAAATTCTGGTGTACTATGATGTTTATGATATTGATGATATTTTGAATGCTCATAATATTCGTTGGAGGTTTTATATTGTGATTAAAATTACTAATTTGGATCATACTTATTCATCCCCCCCTCTCGATATTCCAATATGTTTCACTACAATTTCACATGGTATCAGAGCCCATAGCTTCTAGGAAGAAGGTGCACAAACAATGATTTACTAGTACAAAATATTTAAGCAATCACAAAGGATGTAATTTCCATCCTTTTTCATTCTTAACCCATACAAATACTTCGATTGGAAGTCATATATTCTAATTATTTTGACAAGAATAGGCTTATATCGAATAAATATGGGAACTGTTGGCCCTCGACCAAGTTTTGGGGAAACTTTGGTCAGTTTTGGCCCACCTTTGGACTTCGACATGTTGGTCGAAGAAGGAGCGCCTAATTGGATCTCACTGATTTTGAGGGTTATTTGGACCCAGTAAAGGGTCCTCTAGGGTTTTGTAATGGGTTTATGGGATGTCGACCCATGGGGTTTTCCCATGTTTAGGCCTTATTGTAAGGGTTTGTAAAATATAAATAAAGAAGAATGTATTGTAGAAGTAGCGAAGTGCAAGTAGTTTGAGTTGCTTTGTGCAAAGGAATGTATGTGCGTTAAGGCTTTGTGCTAGACAGAGAATTGGTTATGTGCATTGACCTAGTTTTAGAAGGAGAATCAGGTGCTTAGTGCACGGATCTCCAGGCTTGTGCGAAGCTTGACTCTGTGGCTTAGTGCACATGAGTGAATGAATGTAAGATTCTGGAAAATAATAAAGAAGCGAAGCGATTTGTGGACGTAGCACCACCCTAGGGTGAACCACGTAAAATCTTGTTGTTATATGTCATTGATGTTGTGTTATTCTCTATCTGTTATATTGTTATTGCATTGTTGTTTTCCCTACTGAAGATAAGAGATATAACTAACTTCGCGAAGTTAAGCATAATAATGTTAAGAATCTCTAGGTCATCTTGTGTTGTTATTCTGGAATCATCTTGCATTCCCTCTGGTTGTAGACACCTGTGTCCTACAACCTCCGCAGCTTGAGTTAAGCTTGAGGCTTTCAAAGCAGCATTTTCCACACCTGAGTGATTCGGGATGAGTCACAAGTGAGTGTTGGGGGCCTGTTGGCCCTCAACCAAGTTTTGGGGAAACTTTGGTCAATTTTGGCCCACCTTTGGACTTCAGCACGCTGGTTGAAGAAGGAGCGCCCATGCGGATCTCACCGATTTTGAGGGTTATGTGGACCCAGCAAAGGGTCATCTAGGGTTTTGTAACAAGTTTATGGGATGTCATCCCATGGGTTTTTCCCATGTTTAGGCCTTATTGTAAGGGTTTGTAAAATATAAATAAAGAAGAATGTATTGTAGAAGTAGTGGAGTGTAAGTAGTTCGAGTTGCTTTGTGCAAAGGAATGTATGTGCGTTAAGGCTTTGTTCTTGACATAGAGTTGGATCTATGCATTGAACTAGTTTTGGAAGGAGGATCAGGTGCTTAGTGCGTGGATCTCTAGGTTTGTGCAAAGCTCAACTCTCTAGCTTAGTGCACAGGAGTTAATGAATGTAATATCCTGGCGAATAATAAAGAGGTGAAGCGGTTTGTGGATGTAGCCCCACCCTGGGGTGAACCATGTATATCTGGTGTCTCATGGTTTTCTTTGTGCTGTGTTATTTCTATTATGAATCTGCTTAGTTCTTTGAGTATGATGTATAATATACAGATCCTTTGTTGCTTAAGTACTTTACTTGTGTTAAGGGTAAATGAATGCTAGATTTAACTTATAATGTTAAGTGCTAAGTACTTAGGATATATTGTCATTTGTTGTTACTGCGTCGGTCTATATTTGATTATGTTCTATAGTGTTAATAGGGTTAATAAACTAACGTATGTCACTTCCTAAGCGTTAATAGAATATTTTGTGATGTGCTCTTATCACAGATTCATGTCCCAGCCTAGTTATAGACACCCGCATCCTGTAGCCGCCCCTTCTTATACCTCGGGTGAGACTTTTCCTTCTTCACGGGTGTTGCTGAAAGGTCCGATAGTTAGGGTTTTGTTGGTGCACTGTTAAGAATTGAACCCTGGGTCTGCCCCTATGCCAACAATAATTTAAGTAGAGTTTGATTCCATTGATGAGAAATCTCATTTTCTCAATGCACAAGATAAAACGTTTGGAATTATCTTCTTGTCGATTTCTCCTAAATTTCTACTTGATGTTGAATCATTCTCAACTCCAGGCGAAGTATGGACCAAATTGGAGGTCATATTCAGGAATAAGGATGATCATGAATAATTCATGCCAGATAATGCCAAGAAAAATCCCACAGAAAATCCATTAGAAGAACACACTTCTAAACTTCTTTGCTTCCTCTTGAAGTAGATCATAAAAACTTATTTTCTTATTCTTGAAAAATATCACAAATATGATACATCCTATCATTTAGATCAGATTTCATATCTGATTTATGAATCTCCATCGAAATTACATGATCATGCATGTGAAGATCCAGATCTAAGATCCAAATGAACATAGTCCATCCTACCAACATCCAGTGATCTTGTAGATGATCCTGTCATTCCTAGAAGGAAAAGATACCAATTTGAGGGAGATCCAAATGGTCTCATAGACATAGAACCAATAATTCCATTTCATTTCTATATTTTTCTGGAATTCAACCCTCAGTCCCATGCAAAGGATGAAGAGAATCTGTATTGGAAAAATTCCATGAATGAAGGGGATTTTGATCTTCTTCCTTCCAATTGGAGAAAGTGGATAGATGTTGACATCTCACTGGTTCATTTAATTCATCAAATTCGTACATACATATACATATTAAAAAAAAAATTACTGAGCATAAAATGGCACATCTGTGAGGTCTCCTTGGAATGAAGAAGTCAACCGCAAAGAAGCAGTCCTAGTCAACATTGTATTTTGAGGGTGGGTTTTGTTCCCATGTGGTTTTCCCTTTTTCCTATTTTTAAATTTTTATATTTTTCTTAGATTCATTGTAAAATGGGTACCTAACATGGCTTCTTGTTGAGACCCATTCATTGTGTACTCCCTAGTAGTACTTCATCCCCGTATTGGAGATATTACATGCCCATCTATTGTTTCTCTTTCTATGTTCATTAGTATATGTTGAGGGAATTACTTGATCTAAGATATTATATCATAGATGATAATATTATCCCTTATATGAGGAAACCACATTCTCTTCAATCATTACTCATTTGTATTTCAATTATACTAGTGGAGTCAAGTCTCACATGGAAACCTCAATATTATCACCAAGTGTTGCATGCTCACCTTGGGATCACCACTAGGATTCACATTGGGCTCATAACTAGGAGGGAACACTGGACATGCATGAGGTTAGGAGGGTGGACTACATGTCCATCCATGCACTTCTCTTCACTCCACTTGTCTAGACTAGTTAATCGATGATTGCGTGGTCGGTTAAATAGGACTAGGTGGTTGTTCACTCTTATTTCTATCAGTGTGTGTCCACATCTCTCTAGAAGACTACTATGGAACATTAGTTTGGGCATTTATATTATATATATTGTAAATCATTCATTCTTTGAGTGTGTATTAGTGTGGAATGCAATTTTTTTCATTATTTTCTCCAATTCTTCTCTTTTTCTCTCAACTTTCCAAGTTTTTTGTTCGTTGTTTTTAGCTAGATTCTCTATGTAGGTTTCACTACAATTTCACAGAGAATATAAGGTCTTAGATGACTCTATGTATATAACATATTGTGACCATAGGATTACCTAATTACAAATGCATACTAAAGAAACACACTTTTACCTAAAAACTCTTTAGACCAAGTTGCTCTTAACTAACTCCTATGTGTATAAATATCCTAACATACACCAATGTTTTTATGTGGTTAAAAACCTATACAAGGGAAATGGTCCACAACCCCAGCCAATGTGGCCACTTGAGGTAATGTATTAATGCAAAAGAAAAAAATTATACATAAGAGTTTCTCATAATCGATCTTCAACAAATGACCCTTTGTGCTCTTTAAACAGAGATCATGGACCAATTAGGTTCGAAGCCATGGATCAATAATCAATAGTATTAAGGAGAATATAATTCATTGGATCACTTTATGCATAGAACATATCGTGACCATTGGATTGCATAACTACAAATGCATACTAATGAATACTAAAGAGAACACTAAAGAACACACTAAATAAACACACTTTTACCTAAAGATAAATTAGACCGAGTTGATATTAACTAACTCCTAAGTGTCTAAATATCCTAACAAAAGAAAGAAGGCCTAGGTTTAAATGGAAAAACATAAAATACCATGAAAAATAAGACCACATTTGATAAGGAAAAAGACATGGTAGAATTTTGTTTCTCATCAGAATAAAGGGAAATAGCGAATAAAGATGGCATCACACTACCGCTTCATCCTTCTTGTGGAAGAATTATATATGCCAGTGGTGAGAAAAGTGAAAAGAGGTATCCTACAATACCACTTAGAATAAGTGGAAAAAAAATCAACCAAAACAACAAGAAGAATACTAATAAGTATGCATCAAGCATAACATCCCTCATTTTTCACTATAGCAAGAGGAAAGGACATGACACTACTAGATGTTGGTACATAAAGGAATGCTCATTTTATGGGAAGAAATAACATGTTGTGTCATATTGCTAGCAGAAGAAAGTCACGTTCCATAAGAAAGATTTATTTTAGAGGAGGAACAACAAGAATACTTCCCCAAAAGTATGTCAAGCATTCCATACAACAGTGTCAAGAACTTTTTCCATCATTTTAATTTGAGTGGAGATTGGGAAGAAAAGTGTTGGTGAATTCATCGATAGCTTCATCCTAGGAACTTGATGCAGGATCATTGCTCCATCTCATCACATTCCAACTCATTTACACGCATGATGCACATTCAAGGAAGGGGAGGCGTCACCCTCTCATTTTTTCCTCGAGAATCCAAGATGAGATCCAGGCATTAATTGACGACAAGATGGAATAGAAAAATCATGCTTTTGAACAAACTGGAGATAAGGTTGCCATTAATAGGCTAATGACGAAATGGATCTACGTCCGATTTGGAGCAGATAGCCATCATTGTAATGTTCCCTTTTGTTAGGCGTTAGTGGTGGTGATTTTACCCCATTAGGTTAACCTGCGAGGGAAGCTCAATGAGCCCCTCTTGTATAAATAGTTGTATTGTTGCAAAGTAGAGGTTGGATTGGATTCATCTATATATTTGAATTTAGACTAGTCAGTTTGTAATGAGAGAAACACATAGAGTCGAGACTCAATTGCAGCTTAGACTCCACCATTGTAATTTGGCATTCACCATTAATAGAAAATGACAGTTTTTCCTGTTTTATCTTTTTTTTCAATGGATGTTGTGTTATGAATGTCTTTTACATGCCTTTGAATTGTAGATGAATGTTAGAAATCATTTGCAGGGATAGAGATACAATTTTGTATCTGTGAGTGTGTTGAGTTAAGTCTGGTTCTCTAGGATAAGTGCAAGGAGTACGCGACAGATATTGGAAACTCTATGAGACGACACAAGGAGTGTGTGTTTGAACTCAGTGGAGTCAAAAGAGAAATTGTCGGGAGGGCATGCCAGATTTATTTACAGACTTAGGGAGAAATTTCAAGGTGGTTAGGTCCCTTGAAAATAAAGACTCTGTGGAGAGAGGAACAACGCAGAGTTACTAAACACTCTGGAATACTATGCCAGAAGGGAATCGATCTTGTGTGAGCATACTCAAGAACTATACGGTTGAAGGTGTAGAAGAGTCCCAGAATTGTTGGACATTCTAGTGAAGGAAGGCTTTGCAATAAGTGCATCGAAAAAGAAAAGGAGGTGCCTTAAACCTTTCCATAAGGCCGAGGGAGAAGTCATCGAAGAACTGAGTCAAGTGCAAGGAGTGCACCTAAGATTTTGTGAGTTCTCCTTACAAGATCAGGAAGCCGAGTGAGAAACTGTCAAGAGGGCATGAGAAACTCGTAGAGGAACTTGGAACCTTGGAGGTTTTCAAGCCAAGCAAAGTCACAAGAGAGTTGCACATATTTCTGCAAGGAGTGCAGAAAGGAGTTTCGAGAAAAGTCTAAGTCTCGAAAAGGGAAATTGTTCTAAGTGCGCAAAGTAGTCGAGGACTTGTTGGAGTCCTGGAAATGGAAAAACCATCCATCATCAACAAGGAGACAGGTGGTAGAATATATAGAAGTTCGGGGGGAAGAACTTCATAAAGTTTGCCAAGAGAATACAAGGATCTTCACGAACTCACGAAGAGCGATTTCCAATCCAGGTCATTGGATCCGAAAGGAAACGTGGCAAGGGATCAATGCATCCCTGATTCATGGTCGGAAGACGTGGAGTCAGAATATGGGAGCACTTGTGAAATCTGAGCTCACAATTCAATCACAACCGTTGATTGCGAGAAGAACAAGGATCGTAGACCTAGTCCTGGAGAATTCACCGATTCGGAAGTCGAGAAGGAGGAGGAAGTCGCTCATGGAAATCCCAAAGTGCGGGGTCATGAAGGGAGTTGGTCCACGGTTGTATCCCATGGTCACAACAAGGGATGAGCTTAGCATGGAGAGATAAGGAAGTCAACATAAGAGCTAAAAGCGCCAAGAAGAGGGTCTACAAGTGCCACATCATGTGTGTTGAGGGATTGAAAAAGGGCCCGTGTCAAGTCAAGATTGGTTCCATCAGGAGCCCGACGAGTCATTCGACTCAACGAATTGAACGATCCTAGACCGGGAGGTCATGCCATCCCCAAAGGAAGAAGGGGGGTCATCACCAAGAGTGGTATCAGAGCTTTGATTTTGTCTATAGGGTATGGGCGTAAGGAGACACAAAGATAGTCTGATACCAAGAGTGGTATCAAAGCTTTGATTTTGTTTTCAGGGTGTGGGAGGAAGGAGACACAGAGATATTCTAATACCAAGAGTGGTATCAGAGCTTTGATTTTGTCTGCAGGGTGTGGGCAGAAGGAGACACGGAGATAGTCTGATACCAAGAGTGGTATCATAGTTTTTATTTCATCTGCAGGGTGTGGGTGGAAGGATATGCAGAGATAGTATGATACCAAGAATGGTATTAGATCTTGATTTCTATCAGGAGGAGGGAAGGAGACAAAGGAGCGGATGCAGAATTGATTTCAGTAAGCCAGAGAGACAGAGTACGATGCTCTATTGGAACTATTGCACGGCGTGCAGTAGATGGTAAGAAGCCAGGTGGGTTGTAGACAAAGAAATATGTCCATTGAAGGTCATAAGCATGTTCGAGGGGAATTCCACTCGCAGAAGATAAAGGAAGAGATGGACAAAGAGATCAGTGAAATCTGAGCACAGATGGAGGATCTAGCATTGAAGATGTAGCAGTAGTAAAAGGTACACTAGAGGTACGAATGGACTTTGAAGAGGACAACCAGATGGCATGTTCATAAGTTATTGGCTAGGCGGCAGAAAAAGAGGTTAAAGAGGTGGCTGAGGCATGCTGAAGACCTCGGTCATAAGGGAAAGAAATCTAGTAAGAGTCTCATAGCTTTCCAGGTGGGAAGAGGAGACATCCTGGATTGCCAAGCGGGCAAGGGAGAAGAGACAAGCTTAGCAGAGAGTTCATTGATAGATGAAGAGGAGGCAGAAGGAAGACCTCACTCAGGTGGAAATTCGTGCAAAACTGTGAGCCATGTGAATGAAGATGATGACAAGTTAGAAAATTTCATCACAATAGAGGAGAAGGATCAGAGGGACGTTCTAGTCATTGGAGGATTTGAGATATTCCTACCAAGCGGTCGAGGAGAGGCTAGCATAGATGTTGCAGATGCGACAGGGAGACAACATGCAGAGACTATGAAGAAGAAGAAGGAACATATAATTATGTCTATCCCAATGGAAGGAGAAGATAATTCAGTTGAATTGCTCGACATTTTCAGTCAGGAAGCTGAACATGAGATGACTGCAGCACTGGGGTCTGTAGTAGAAGAGGGAGCATACATCATAGACTTTGTTGGTCTATGTGAAGAATTAGAAGATCTTGAGAGGAGAGTGGTAGTACAAAGCATGCACATCCAATGGGATAGGTTGGAACTAGATGAAGGATTACACTAGCATAAGGAGCAACTAGGGGAAGTTGAAATGGGAACAATCGAAGGACTGGCAGGAGAAAATATGTCAAGAAAAGTGGTAGCTGAATAGAATTTCGGTGACGAGGAGCCTGCGGGAGTGGAGACTTTAGCAGAGTGGCAAGTTAAGGCCACAAAGGGAGAAGATGTATTGGGAAGTCAGTGTGATTTTCCCATTGACAAGGAGCGAGTGCATCGAGCTAGTCTGCAAAAGAAGAACCAGTCAATAGAACAACTGGATGAGGAAAACGAGGAGATAAGGAAGTTGATGTTGGATTTGGCAGAAGAATATTTCAGCACGAGGAATATGGCTGAAGGTAAACCTACACGAAAAACAAGGAATGTGCAGGAATATAAGCAAGGGAGCAGAGGAGCCGAGAGAGAGATCCAGGAGAAATTTTGGGATCTAGGTGGATTTCAACCACGTTAAAAAGCTCATGAGAAGGAGCTCATGATTTTTCCACTGTGGAGTATGATGCAAGAGAATCACTCCATCTCAGCATGTGCTAGCTCATTTACATGCATGATGCACATTCAAGGAAGGGGAGGTGCCACCCTCTCATTTTTGCATCGAGAATCCAAGATGATATCCAAGCATTAATTGACGACAAGATGGAAGAGAAAAATCATGCTTTCGCACAAACTAGAGATAAGTTCGCCATTAATAGGCTAACGACTAAATGGATCTGCATCTGATTTAGATCAGATAAAAATCATTGTAATTTTCCCTTTCGATAGGCATTATGGGTGGTGATTTGACCCCATTAGGTTAACATGCGAGGGAAGCTCATTGAGCCCCTCTTGTATAAATCAATGTATTGTTACAAAGTAGAGGTTGGATTGGGTTCATCTGTAGATTTGAAGTTAGACCAGTCGGTTTGTAAGGAGAGAAACACAGACAACCGAGACTCAGTTGCAACTCGGACTCCACCATTGTAATTTGACATTCACTATTAATAGAAAATGACATTTTTTCTTGTTTTATCTTTCTTTTCAATGGATGTTGTGTTATGAATGTATTTTACATGCCTTTGAATTGTAGATGAATGTTAGAAATCGTCTACAGGGATAGAGATACAGATTTCTATCTGCGAGTGTGTTGAGTTAAGTATGGTTCTCTAGGCTAAGTGCAAGGAGTGTGCAACAGATATTGGAAACTCTGTGAGACGACGCAAGGAGTGTGTGTCTAAACTCACTGGATTTAGAAGATAAATTGTTGGGAGGGCACGCTAGATTTATTTACAAAATCGAGAAATTTCAAGGTGGTTACGTCCCTTGAAAATAAATACTGTGTGGGGATAGGAACAAAGCAGAGTTGCTAAACACTCTATAATACTCTACCAGGAGGGCATCCAACTTGCATGAGCATAACTAGGAACTACACGGTTGAAGGTGTAGAAGAATATCAGAATTGTTGAACATTCTGGTGAAGGAAGGCTTTGCAAGAAGTGCATCAAAAAAGGAAAGGAGGTGCCTTAAACATTTCCATAAGGTTGAGGGATAAGCTGTTGAAGAACTGAGTCAAGTGCAAGGAGTGCACCTAAGGTGTTGTGAGGTTTCCTTACAAGCTCAAGAAGTCGAGCGAGAAACTGCCAGGAAGGCACGAGAAACTCGTAGAGTAACTTGGAACCTTGGAGGTTTTCAAGCCGAGAAAAGTCACAAGAGAGTTGCATAGATTTTTGCAAGGAGTGCAAAAAGGAGTTTTGAGAATAGTCTAAGTCTTGAAAATGGAAATTGTTCTAAGTGCGCAAAGGATTCTAGGACTTGCTGAAGTCCCAAAGATGGAAAAACCATCCATTGTCAAGAAGGAGACAGGTGGTATAAGATCAAGAAGTTCGGGGGGAAGAACTTCATAAAGTTTTCCAAGAGAAGACAAGGATCTTCGCGATGTTGTGAAGAGCGATTTCCAATCCAGTTTGTTGGATCTGGAAGGACACATGGCAAGGGATCAACGCATCGTCAATTTGTGATCAAAATAATAGAGTTGGAAGACGGGAGCACTTGTGAAATCCGATCTCGCGATTCGATCACAGTCGTTGATCGTGAGAATAAAAAGGACCGTAGATTTGGTCCTAGAGAATTCGTTGATTTAGAAGTAGGGACGGAGGAGGAAGCCTCTCGTGGAAGTCCCAAAGTACGGGGTCGTGAAGGGAGTTGGCTCACGATCATATCCCGTGGTCACACCAAGGGAGGAGCTTAGCATTGAGAGCTAAGGAAGTCATCATAAGAGATGAAAGAACCAAGAAGAGGGTCCACAGGTGCCACATTGCAGGTGCCGAGGGATTGAAAAAGGGCCCGTGTCAAGTCAATATCAGTTCCATCAGGAGCCTGATGAGTCATTCGACTCGATGACTTGAATGATCCTAGACCGGGAGGTCGTGCCAGCCCCGAAGGTAGAAGGGGGGTTGTCACCAGAACCACACATCCAAGAAAAGTGTGTGGAAGTGAAGCCTAAATCACTACATATCCAACCCAAGAAGCAGAAGCTATCTAAGGAATGATAACAACATAGGAGGTCCACATCACCATTGAAGAAGATGGTGGGTTGATGTCAACAAAAAAGGAAACTCTACTCCAATGGTTACCTACACTATTCCAAAAGAATATTCTCTTCTTGGAGATGTAACAAATATTAGTGCAGGGAGGTCAATGATATTCCCTCATCTTTGTACCATCCAAATCTTGATGTAGTCCATCACCTCAAGACTGTAGCCTATTGATGATTGTCACTTATAGCCATATATGTGTAGGAGTTTTCAAATTCTTTGGGAATAATAAGGTGATATGAATACACAACAAGGACGCTATTCAAGTGATGTTTTTGTAGGAACAAAGTGTTGGTAAGAACATGTAGCAGCATACAATTGTTTCCATGCTAGGAAGCAATTGGTCCTAGCAGGAGAAGGAAGTCCACATGTTGTAGTCTGAGAGAAAGTATGAGATAGTTATGGGTAAATCCTTACATAGAGAAACACATACTATAACATCATATATAAGAACACATAGTCATATAGACATACATACAAAAGAGGTGAGAGAACCATCAAAGATTTTTATTATATTCTCATCAGTCTCTTCTTACATTCCATCATATATATATATATATATATATTGTAAGAAGAGACTGGTCAAAGAATAATAAAAAACTTTGATGGTTCTCTCACCTCTTGTGTATGTCTATCTATATGACTATGTGTTCTTCTATACGATGTTATAGCATGTTTTTCTCTATGTGTATACATACATACATACATACATACATACATACATACATATATATGTATATACATACATACATACATAAATACACACACACACACACACACACATATATACATATTCTGTTACCAGTCGGTTACATTCTTTAACTGTCGAGTCGGTCGAATCTAACTGTCTATTCGAGAGACTTCCATAATGACTACTCTAGTTGACTTGGGTAGTTGACTGAAGAGTCTAGTCGACATAGCCGACTAGTCCCTACAAAATCTCCCCCCTCCTCAATTCATTGCTCATCCCAAGCAAGAGGGGAGTGTGAAAAAATACAAAACTTTTCCACTATGTGTTTTTTGCAGTTATTACAAAATGAGAATGATAGAGAGAGAGAATGAAATGAGATGTCGGTGTCTAATATCCCTGGGAATTATGTGCTTTATAGATTTTGTGATGGCTGCACTAGCTTCTCATATTTGTCTTGAGGAATCTCTCACTCATGCATTCGTACATCAGTCGGTAGGGGTGTTAATTTTGTTGGAACATACGATTCCTCAGACCCTTCAATGATTATCTATTGTTTTCTGGACTGATGACTGGTAGCTGGCATGTTCGATTCAGAGGGTGTAAGGCTGAAAAATTGAATTTTTTTTCGGTAAGTTAATGGTGCCTCCTACTTCTCTACAGGGGACTATGGTAACCTTTTGAATGTTGTTTGATAAATGTTCAAAGCCGAATGCAACAAGTACTTGGAGAACATTCTCCATTCCTCAACTAAATATTATGCCTCTATCTCCATTGTCTTCATTTCCCCTAGAAGTTCTAACTTATATGTTAAGGGTGCTTCATGTACTGAGGTCGACTCTAGGTTGATTTTTTTCTTCATTTCTTTGGTTTTTTCTTTTATTCTATCGAGGTGCCTAGCCGCTTGATCTGTTATCATATGGGATTTTCTTACTTGTTTCAACCATTATATTTCTTGTCATGTTAGGTCTACCTCAATTACTATTTCATTTTATATATGAATGGATATAACCTAATTAAATTTTGCATCGATGGCAAGAAGTCAGGTTTTTCTCAAGTCGGCAATTACGATTTTTTGTGCTTTGAGTTTGTTGTATGTGGCAAAAAATTATGATGGACAATTGTTGAGTATTGTTCTTAGAGTGGCTTTCTGTGAGTTGTCCATTTCAACTTGTTCTTGGATTGCCTTAAATTTCGCCAGTTTGGACTGCAATATTGTTGTTGTTTGTTGAACTAACCCAGTCTGATTATCTCTTATTGTCAATTTATTCATCTACTCGAGCTATTTATTTTCATACTTCAGGCGTTGAATTTCTACCTGGTTATTCGTCACTATAGATATCACTACTTTGATCAGAATTCTCTCTCCAACAAGAGGATCGCCTCCTTCCGTTAGATGATTAATGCCCATTTTTTCCTTTGCAAGTAGAACATGTTTTTTTAATATATGTTTATCATTGTTTCTTATTTCCCTAATTTGATTTCTTTCGATTAGATCCTTCTTCCACCTATTTTTTGATTCTTTAGATACCTCATTGTATAAATCCATTATTTGTTCATCTGACGCAACTGTTGGGTCAAATCCTATCTCTGATAGTGGTTTTGTCAACTCGATTGGTTTAAACATTGTGAATGTGATTGAATTTGGAGTAGTGTCCCTCCTATCTATGACCTTCTTCTTTTTCTTGTTTGGATTTTTTTTCTCTGGTTTCTTTTTCTTTTTCTTTGTCTCCACTAGTGCCTTTTTCAGAATATTTATTGCCTTCATTTTCTTTATTGTGTTGTCCTGAATCCGGATGTGTATCAACATCTTTCTTATTTTAATTTCCATCCTTTCCTTGATAGGGTGCGTTGGAATGCTTTATGGTTTCAGTTTGACTTGGAGGATATTCTAATGGTGACTTATTTCTTGCATCATTTCCATCTTTTTGTTCTCCTATCTGGTTGGTGGGATTTTCCCAATTTATCTACTAGTCTTGGTTATCTTTACTTGTTTCCCGATTGGATTTTGTTGGGGAGACAAGATTGTTCAATGATTGTCTCTCAGATGAATTTTGCATAGGGGGATTGTGCTATGATCCCTAAGTGTTTGTACCTTTTTTTCCTGCTTGTTTTGATGTGTTTGATACTTCATTTGGGTCAAGATTAACCGACTGATTTTCTTTACTTGGGTCATTTTTTTACTAGTGCAAGTCGAGAATTTTTTACTTTCTTGCTTGGTTAAGAAAATATTCAATTGTAGTGGCTTTCTTGGTGGTTCCATTCTGCACGTTGGCATTGATTTCTTCTTAACCTGACTTCTCTTCGCTTCCCTTGTTGTTTTCATTAGGTGTGTTGTCCAAAAAAATTTCTTTTGATGATATTTGTTGATGGCTTCTTCTAGTTTTATTTCTTTTCTTCTCTAACTTATTCGTTGTTTCTTTATCTTCAATGATTGGTGTCACCTTGGGTGGAGTATATTCTCTTGTGAGGTTGACCCATCCTGTGCGTGACTTATTTGTAACTGGTTTCTTACTAGGGTCAGGTCCAATGATCTTCAAATGACGTGTTTCAACTAGTGTCGACTGACCTGTGCTATGTTCTTGCTGCTCTTCCATCCTTTGTTTCTTTTGTATTCTTTTCTCGACTTTCTTATCTAGAGTTTCTCTGGATTTCTTTGCGTTTTCACACTTTTATTTTAGGTTAGCTATAGATTCTTGTAATTTTTGGACAACACTCGTCTTTAAGATGTTTTCAGTAACCACTTGGTCCTTTTCTTTCTGTCAATCCCTCTCAATTAAAGTCGACAATTTTTTGTGTTATTTATGGATCACTAAATTTGAGATCTATGTTTTGTTTGAACGTTTCCTGCCACAAAATATTTACATCATCAAATACTATATTAACATTGATAGCTTGATTACATTTATTCATTTTTTCTTGCTTCTTTCTTTTGGTTGGGGTATGCTTCGCTGGAGGGCTTGCTTCATCATCCAAGTTTCAAACAAATGGATCTGTATATAGTGTCGCTTCCATTTCTTCTTCTTGTTCACCATATATCATGGGTGTTATAATGGTTGAATCAATTCTTAGTATATATGGTGGAATTGGTATTTGGGACCCTAGTTTTATGTCTAGTTCTTGAAATATTTAGAGCTTCATCGGTTGATACATAACTCTTCTGGTGGTGACCCTCCGCTAATTCCACACCACAACTTGGTGCGATCAAGTTTGAGTTGAATGTGTGTGCTAGGCAATAGGGGTCTATGAACCTTCTATTTGAATCTCCATTTAAGGGAGACATTATTGAGATGGTTCACCCATCACTTAAGCATTATATTGGACGAGGTTTCTTCTGGTGATCTGACTACCCTAGGTGAAAAACAAGTGTAGTCATTCATAGTCAGAGTTTTCTTTAGAGTGAATGTAACTTCTCCTATGGGGCCAACTTGAATAATGGCGATCCATATTAGGAGTGTTGGGAATTTTATGGGATGCCCATACTCTTGAGAGTCAATGAAGTTATTTCTAATTAGCATGGCTAAGTGCTCGACCCAATTGAATCGTGCTCCCAACTATATTATTTATCCAATTGGTTCCAACATTGTGAGCTTCAAATATGAAGCATGACTAAAAACTGTATATAATAGAGAAACTATGATCCATGTCCATTTTGCACAGGGTTCAACTATTTTGTTAATCAACATCCCTTTCAAATTTTTGGTCATCGTCCTGCCTATGAGCATCTGCAACTAGTCATTGGTATTTAGGGTTTTAGGCATAAGTGTGCCTCCATGTGGTATTATAGTAATCACGTGGATTAGAAATCCCATGATTTCAACTAGCTAATTGATCCAGAGATATCCACTATGATAACAACTTATGAGGAACCTTGTAGCTTCCTCTTTCCATCCGTCGAATTCTGCAATTTAGGGTGCACCCAGAAAGTGACAAATTCCTGCTTGCTAGAGGAAATTAGTTTCCTCCTTCCATTGGTTGTCCTCCATTCCCCATGCCATAAAGTTATACCATTGTCGATACCAATATATTTCTTTGATTCGCAACCCATGAATGTTCTGCATTCATATTTCCAACTTTGTTGCGCCCGCTTTGTCAAATTTTTCCTTTGTCCTTGGTTCAAATATGGAGTATGCTACTTTTCCCCTCATTCTAGGCATATGTGTAATTTCTTGCTTATCAAATGGAATTTTTTGAAGCTCTGGAGTTGTGTGTGCAACTTCAATTTCAGAACTCTGCTTTCTTGAATGCTCTAGTGTAAATAACAATGAGGCGAAGTCATATGTTTTTTCCATATTTATAGGTGGGAATTGGAGTGGGAACTTTAATTCATCCATTGATGGAATTAACTCGCATGCCTCGGTCATAACATTGAATGGGATTAGTTGTTTGTGTGAGGATACATTTGCATCGATGACGATATGGCGGTTGATATCCTCCCATTTTTCATTAATTGCATATTTGTGGTGGCGAGTTGTTTCTACGAGGCCAATGTTTTGATCTCGCGGGGTACACTCGACTCGATCAACATTCAATTGTGATGTTTGTTAAGGTTGGTTGATCTGTTTGGTTGAAATACTCTAGTTGAAGTGCCCAACCATGTCGGCTTCTGTTGTCCTGTCAACTTAATTAGTATTTGGTATTTTAAGGCCATGTTTTCTTTGCTGAGGGTATTCATGTGTGATTGAGGTGTTGCTTGTATGCTCTCTCACTTGATGTTTTCCTTGGTCACTTGATCTTCAAAATTAGCACTTGTGAGTTCTTTCTTCGACTAGATGATGTATTTCTCTTTCGATTGATCGATTGTTGTATTTGTTTAAGTAGTGGCGCAAATCATGTTTGGGTACTGAACTTGCTCTTGATTTCTATGTTTCTTCTCTAATTTCTACCCAGGGACTCTGTTCTCTCCTCATGTTGAAATATGATAGTCATGAATGAATGAGTTGAATGTATTTGACTATTCATATACATGGATGATTTTAAGAATGGAAACTTATTTTAAAATGTAGAAACCTTGGCAAATATTACTAATCCTTCATATTCCAACTATAAATGTTTGGCGATATTTTTGTAAAAATATTCAAATTTCTAAGGATTTTATACAGTTTGCATAAAATTTTGGTGAAACAGTTTTAGAATGGTGAATCTTGTTTTGGGAAAAACCATGGAAAATTAGATCATGAGAAACATTTAGCCCCTAAAATCATCCTTGTTCATATAGATTGTAGTAGACAATTTTTGTACCTAATCTTGGTAACCGACTGATTGATTACTTTGGATTTTCTTAACTTTGCTTATATATA
>SNQJ01S0010955.1:215214-225683 GCA_010110895.2 Picea sitchensis
GATTTTCTTAACTTTGCTTATATATATATATAATTTTATCCCATCCTTGCATACAATAAGTCCCAACAATATTCCTATAGGCGTGGAAAAGATGCATTTTTTTATGTTTAAAGATAATTGGATTTTCCTCAATCTTTCCAACATCATTCTTAACCATTGGATGTGGTATTTTAGTGTTGGCCTAGAAGTGACCTCCTGTTGGTCCAACATGTGCTTCGTTAATGATGTCTTCACATTCATGCTCTAATGCACATCTTCACAAAATGTTGTTAAGTCCTAGATTGTAAAGATATCCATTCATGAGGGTGAATGGTGCAACTTTCATGCCTAGGATTTTTCATTTATTGGATGGGAGATCTTCGGGTGCTTTCCCTTCTTCTAGAAAGTTTGCAAATTCTTCTAGTTCTTTGGGAACTGCTTCAACCCTGAATATATTTTCTTTTGGTAAATCATAATCTATACCTATCGGATATTCCCTTGTTTCTAGTTGGGACAGATGATTCGAGATGACATTATTCTTTCCCGGTCAGACTACTACTTCAAAGACAAATTCTTGAAAGAGCACTAGACATCAAAAAAATTTCCCTTGATGTACTAGTTTATTGACTAGATATTTCATTCCTTGATGGTTTATGAAAAATGTAAAGGGATTCACTAGCAAATAGTTTCAAACGTTTTGCAGGGAAAAAATCATTTCTAAGGCTTCACATTTAGTCACTAAATAATTAATTTATGCTTTCCTTAGTTTTCGACTAGCGTATGCATTTGGGTGGTCGACCATGTCATCATACGACTGGGCTAAGACTGCACCAATTATGAAATTTGAGGCGTCGACATGAATGTGAAATTTCCTTGACCAGACTATAAATCGTAGGATGGGTGCTTCTACCAATTTTATTTTTAATAGTTCAAAGAATTTTTCATATTCTTGACTCCACTGGAACTCGACTTCTTTATTTAAGAGCTCATCGATTGGAATGTGATGTCAGAGTAGTGACAAATGAACTTTATGTAATACCCCATGTGTCCAAGGAAGATTTTGATCTATTTTTGGTTGAATGGTGATTTCGAGTCGAGGATTATTTTAATTTTTTCCATGTCGAATTTTATCCCATCCTTGCATACAATATGTCCCAACAGTATGCCTATAGGCATGGAAAATATTCACTTTTTTTATTTTTAAAGATAATTGGATTTTCCTACATCTTTCCATCATCATTCTTAACCACTGGATGTGGTCTTTTAGTTTCAGCCTAGAAGTGACCTCCCACTGCTCTGACGTGTGCTTCGTTAATGATGTATTCACATTCATGCTCTAATGCACATCTTCAAATAATGTTGTTGATTCCTAGCTTGTAAAGATATCCATTCATGAGGGTGAATGGTGCAACTTTCAAGGATAGGATTTTTCATTTATTGGTTGGGAGATCTTCAAGTGCTTTCCCATCTTCTAGAAAGTTTGAAAATTATTCTATTTCTTTGGGAAATCCTTCAACCCTAAATATATTTTCATATAGTAAATCATCATATATTCATGTCGGATCTTCCCCTGCTTCTAGTCAGGACATATGATCCAAGCCAAAATTGTTCTTTCTTGTTCAGACTACTACTTCAATGCTGAATTCTTGAAAGACTAGTTGCCATACACAACTTTTCCCTTAATGGACTAGTTTATTGACTAGATATTTATGTTCTTCATATTCTATGAAAAATGTAAAGGGATTCGCTAGAAAATAGTTTCAATTTTTTTGCAGGGAAAAATTAATTTCTAAGGCTTCATGTTCAGTCATCAAATAATTTATTTATGCTTTCTTTAGTTTCTAACTGGCATATGCATTTGGTGGTCGTCCATGTCATTGTACGACTGGGCTAAGACTGTACCAATAATGACATTTGAGGTGTCGACATGAACGTGAAATTTCCTTGACCGGTCTAGAAATCGTAGGATGGGTGCTTCTACCAATTTTATTTTTAATAGTTCAAAGAATTTGTCACATTCCTGACTCCACTGGAACTCATATTCTTTATTTAAGAGCTCATCGATTGGAAACGTGATGTCAAAGTAGTGACAAATGAACTTTTTTTAATACCCCATGTGTCCAAGGAAGATTTTGATTTATTTTTGGTTGAATGGTGGTTTCAAGTCAACGATTATTTTAATTTTTTCCATGTCGACTTTTATCCCATCCTTGCATACAATATGTCCCAACAATATGCTTATAGGCGTGGAAAAGATGCACTTTTTGATGTTGAAGGATAATTGGATTTTCCTACATATTTACAACATCATTATTAACCATTGGATGTGGGCTTTTAGTAGGCTATAGATAGTCCAATCATCGAAGTACACGACCATTGTTTTATAAATATATTCTTGAAATTCCTTTACCGTTATCCTAGAGAAGACTGTTGGGGTGCTTTTGAGTCCAAACATCATGAATTTGTATGCAAATGACCAAATTCTGAGAGAAACGTAGTTTTTTTCTTGATCTTCCTTAGATATAGGTACTTGATTATATCTGGAGAAGTCGTCAATGAACGAGTAACATTCATGTCCTGCTACTTCATTGATAATGTCATCAACAAATGGAAATGAGAATGGATCAGTCACTCTGAGTTTATTTTGTCCTTGGAAGTTGACACAAATTCTTAATTTCTTTGGGTAGTGCTTCTTTGGTTGCACAAGCATGGGGATTTCCCATTCCAACTTGGAAATCATATATATAATGCCAGTATCAAGCATTGATTCAATTTCTTTTTGGACAATGGGATTGTATTTGTGTGCTAGCTTATATGGATTGTTTTTAATAGGCGTGGTGCCAGGGATGAGTTCGATTTTCATTTCACCTATCTCTTGTACTAGTCCTTTGATATATTTTTAGTCACATGCGAAGACATCTTGATATTATTTTAGCAGGTCGACTATTTCCATGGTTTTCTTGTCAGACCAATAATCACCTATTCTAGCCATTTTTGGTCCATCGTCTATCGAAATGTCAAATTCTTTGGTTTTAATTTCTACATCCATCCATTTAGGAGTTTTAGACTCGTCCAATTAGATTTCTCCTTCTACAACTTGATTATAACTCGACGAAAAGTTGGGTTTTTTAATATCATCTTTCTCTTCCTTTTCTTCCTTGGTTACTAAGTAGATTGTTTTTACATGGTTTTGTACTCCGAGATGGGTTTTCTTCCATCGAAAGCTTTGTCCTGAAAAACTTATGTTTTCCATGTCTATTCGATGAGCTATAATATTATTTGAATTGTGATTCAATATTAAGTTACAATTCGAAGTCAAAGTCGAGCCCATATCAACTTCAATTTTTCCTTTTTTTTGAGTTTCCTAGGCAATTGGTTGTTCTAAGAAATTTTTTATCTCTCTTGTTGCGTCTTGCAATAATGTCTCTTGAGGTCTAAATTCAAAGTCTTTAAGGAAATTATTTTTTATTTCATTCTAGTCGAATGTGTGTCCATACACTTCCTTAATTTTATACCATTTGTGGGGTATGCCGTCCAATGTGTTTGGAAACATGTGAGGCCATACTCTTTCATATTTATAGCCTACATTCCTCCATTCTTCTCACATTTTTGGATGTGAGCGATTGGGTCGAACCTAGGTTTGAACATCGAGATGTCGATATTGGTTGATAGTCTTTTCCCACCGAATCTTTTGACAAAGTAAAGAGTGGCAGTGTTCCACATTTTAAGTTGAGGTGCATGTGTCTCCCACCATCGGGTTACTTGGCCTGTAAATTATTTGACTAGACTTTTCACTCTCCCCTGATCTTTGAATAACTTGGAAACCTTGTCGACATGCATTGATGGAGAGTTTTTTTCGATGAATTGCATAGCTTGCTTCGTGTGCGAATGTGTAAGAATTAGTGTTGGTGTCTACTTGAGATTTCTTTCGGCCATAATAGGTACTAATTGTAATAAGAAGCATGATTTGGATCATCTTATTGGTATCACTTAAATCGACCAAACACTCTTTTTCTTATGATTCATAGTTTTCGATTTTCCAATTGTATAGTTTTGTATCCGAGTTTTGGCCTATTGACAATGGAGACCTGAGTAATATTTATCCGTTTCTATTGGGTTCTATGTTATCCTTCTTCTCATTCATGACTTGATATAGTTGATGAGATTCATGTGCTTCATCCCATTTTTCGACCCAAGGTTTTCCTTCCTTTGGATCCTGGGGGATTCTTATTTTTCTACCACTTCCTTTTAATTTGATTCTATATCTTTCAAGGGAGATTGTGGCCCTCATGTTTCGACCCCATGGTCATCCTACTAATGCAAGGTAGGCGAGGATGCCTTCGACCAAGTTGATAACTTCAAAGTTGACTCTCGTCGGGATTCCCATTATAGATTTTATTACACTTTTTAGTGTACCAATTGGCTCAATAAAACTCTGATATGCTAAATTCAAAAAATTAATTGTAGGCTGCAGATGTGGCTTCCCAAATCGAACCCATGTTTCTCTTGGAAGAATATTTACTTGGGACCCGAAGTCGACTATGACTTGTTTAATCAAGTTTCCATCAATTTCAAAGTTGACTTGAGGGTCAAATTCATTTATTTGTACAGTCTGTGATAACTGGCACAAACTTTTGATTGGACTTTTATCTTCTTTATATTATCTCAAGATGCTTAGTAGGTCAATCAATCGGCTGAATGACTGTTTCTCTTTTATTAGTTGAAGAAATTCATCTAGCATATTTTCTGGGATGTTATGATGTCTTCCCTTATTAGTTTGTATTTGTTAAAGAATTATGTTGCTTCCCTCATTATTTTGTATTTGTATTCTGAGTCAGGATATGTAGTTTGACCACCCTTATGTCGATTTGGTGTTTCTGGAAAAATGTCCTCGCCAACTTCTGAGCGTGTTACTACATGGAGGTTCTTCGAATTCAAAGTGTCATGTTTTGGTATTGTGTGTAAGATATTTACATTTCTTTTGTTCATCACTTTTTTGGGTACCATTGGATAGTCTTCGAGTGAATGGTCTCCCACTCCATAAATGTTACATAAATTGAGATCAATTATGTCTTTGATTGGTCAATTTGGACTTATGTGGTCATCCTTCCAATAGTTGAAGTAGTAATATAGTCATCGACCTCATATTCTGTCAGTGTTTCCTCATACTCCTCATCCATGGCCTTGGTAGCCTCCTCGACCTAGAACTATGAATCTAATTCTACCTTGGTCGATATTCTGGTCGATTGTCTGTGTGTGATACATTGAGTGAATGTTTGTTCATTTTTTTCCATTCAACCGACATTCTTGGGTTGATTGATTATTATCCTCGCATATGTGACACCACTTTGGACCCACATTTATCATATTGTGTGGGCAGTCCCTCGTAGAATGATTTGTTACTCCTTCACATATATCACATAATGTGTCAATATGAATTCGATGGACTATAGAGTCTAGGAAATCATTGAATTTGTAATAATCATTTTTGTGGCCTTCACTAGAATAGATTGTAAGCCATAGTTCATTGCGGAAGATTGACATGTTCTTAATTAATTTTTGTAATTCCACCAGTTTTTCTTCTAGTCATTTTTCAATGAATGATGAAGTCGACGCACCTTGATCATCCATTTATGTTCGTTGTGATTTTTTCAGGATTTATTCACATGTTGAGAGATAGTACATACATAGTGGTACTCTAATATTTTACAATATTCCCGTTACGTACCATTGTACAAGAACTTTCTCATCGATTGCATAGGTAATTTGGCTCAAAAGGTATTTGAACCTTTTATTGTACTCATGGATAGTTTCTTCTGTGTTCTACTTGATTTCTTTCATATTTTTAGCCACTAGGCGACTGATGTCTTGCGTATTAAAAAATGTGAGAAAATTTTGTTTTATCTCTAACTCTGAGTGTTTTTTATTATCTATATAATTCATTAACCAAGTAAGCGATCGAGCTTGAAGCGTGACACCAAATTGTGCCAATTGTTTATCTTCATTTGTTATGTCGGCTACGTCCTATAATTTTTTGCAAACAAATCAGTGTCGCTTGGGATCCTCGTCTCCTTCCTATATTTGGATGTGGTTGAGCCCCATTGTCACTTTCTTAGACTTTGTTCCGGCAGGGACTATTGCGAGGATTTGTATTGAAGTTGACTGGGAAGTCAAGATTTTTTATTGAGTCGAAGTCAAAATATTTGACTCAAGTGGTATGATCTATTGTCGATATTTAGGAGGGATATTCAATTTCTAACTACACTTGTTATTTTCTTGGTCTTGGGACATATGTCCGACAAGATTTGTCTATGTACTCAATGAATCGTCCTCTGCAGGGTTGTGTCGATTCATTATTGCTATCTATTGAATTTGAATATTCCAATAATAAATTTGGCAGGAGATGGATCCCACGAGGTATCTTACATGAAGTACTATATCTTTCGATCAATTTTATTATGCTTCAATGAGCACCGTGTCTCTTATCTGACTAGCATTGTCAGTAAGACACCATACCCTTGGTGATTGTGTATCCACATGAAGTCTTTGTCAGAGGAATTCTGAAATACATGGGCTAGGACTTCTTGTAGGAGAAATTTTTGTTGCGGGTCTTGAGTCGTCGATCTACATATATACTTGGTCATCTTCTTGCTAGGCGCCATCAACTGCCATGATAAATTGCAAGCTTCTCCCCCTCTAAGGAACCATCACGAAACTCTCAAGGGATTCTATAGTGATATGACATTCCTAGATAGGTTTTCAATGATATTTTAGGGGATCCCTTTCATTTCACAACCCTTCTCACCTCTTTTGTCTCTTGTCCTACTCTAGTTTTTGTATGTCCATTGAAGGTTTGTGGGTTTGTGTTCGACATTCATACTTTGAACTTGAATCAATTGTATTACTCTTGACTTCTAGAATTTTTGACTTGGGTGTTCTTCAACCTCGAATTTGATTTTATACCATCTTATGAATCATCCAACCCCCGGACGTCGGCCCTACTTACTCATGGTCGACAATTTTTGTCATTTCTTTTATGCTCATTTCCTCAAGAAGTATTTCCACGCTTCTCTGGTATCTTTGTAATTAGATTCCAAGAACCGTTACCACTCATCTTGTTTCTCTTTCCAATTAGAGTTTGGAGGAGGATGTTTCAAGAGGGATCATTCCTCAACGATGCTACTTGCTCCTTTGCCTAAGATAAATCTTTAAAGTAACAACGGAACAGTGCAAAGAAACCCGTCGTGAATGTTTGTATACAATGTATTCTTGATTGTTTGGACTAACTCTCTATATTCGATTGCTTGTTCTTCAATGTAATGTTGTATGATCCTCTCAGACCACTCGTTCAAGCTTGTTCTTCATATGTTTATTATTTTATGCATCAAATTCTCATCATGAGTTAGTATGCGCATTATAATGGATGAGATATTCGTAAAGTGCCTATGGAATAGCTTCCAAAAATCATTTGTGCATCTCCAAGAATAATTGAGTACGGGATTCTGCCAGTGTTAGTCGATTTATTCTTGCATATTTTTTTATATAGTTGATAATTTTACACTCCCACCATTCATGTATGTCTTCCAAAGTTAACATCTATGTGCCTCTTTTATGCATGGCCAAGTTCAAAACTACTGACAATGGAACCAATGTTGTAGTCTGAAATAAATTATGAGATAGTTACCAGTAGATCCTTACATAGAGAAACATATACTATAACATCATATAAAATAACACATAGTGATATAGACATACATACACAAGAGGTGAGAAAACCATCAAATATTTTTAGTATACTCAGAACAATCTCTTCTTACATTCCATTACATTCACACACACACACACACACATATATATATATATATTGTTACTATTCAGTCACATTCTTTAACTATCCAGTCGATCGACTCTAACTATTTATTCGACCAACTTCATAACTCACTACTCCAGTCAACTGACGGGTCTATTCAATAGAGTCGACTAGACCCTACAACACCACACATCCTCTTGTGGAATTTTCTTGTGATGTATATCTTGTTGGGATCACATTGAATAAGGAAACCATAATTCAACTTATCTTCATTAACTACCAAGATAGACCATCTCCAAGTTGGACAACACAATAGATTATCATGCTAAAGATATGAATGAATTCTAAAGAAAGAGTTCAAATTTAAAGATTGCTTAGAGATGAAACTCGTGAGAAATATTTTGCACTGTGGGAACAAGAAAGCTATGAAATAGATCTGTAATCATAACCAAAACCATAAATAATATCCAAAGACACAAACTAGAGCTAGAGCCAGATTTAGAGTTATATCCAAGAGCTAGAGTTAGAGTTGTATCCAAGAGCCAAAATTAGAGCCATGTTCTAGGGAAGCAAACATAAGGCACATTGATATAGAGATGGGTTTCGTTGAAGATTTTGGAGACCAAAAATACTCTCAATGGGAAGGTGTGATATGAAATGGATATGAATAATAAATGGTTGTAAAAATCAGTACTTAAGTGTAATTTTATAATTAATGATAATGCAAATTTTAGATACTAATCATAAAAAAGAGAGGAAAATAATTAAATAAAATATAAATTTAAAATAGGAGAGGAAAATAGAGAGAGAGGAATGGGAACTAAAAGGTTATTCCCTTGGCCTTTCGATTACTCCCCATATCTCCTATATCTTCTTGTAAATTGACTCTCAAATGGATTCTTTTTTGTTGGCCATGAGAGGAGGAGGCACAAGATCCATGGGTTGCATTGTAACTGGAGATTGTTGAAATAGATATTGAGCAACCATTTGAATGATGGTTTTCTTCTTTGGGTTTCTAGGTAAAATCTATGTGTTCATTGTGATTGTTCATTGAGTCTATTTTTTTGGATTCTATTTGTATGAGTGCATAGATCAAACTTAAACTCCATTCGTTATTACTAGGGTGAAAACGATAGCTTATGCACAATAAACATCATTTCACTATATTTGTGGTTCAATTGATCCCTAACCATTTGAAAGAAATAGTTTTCTGTGTTGTTTTAGCACAATCATAATTCATTGGACTTCCCCACTACAATGAAACCCAATAGTCAAGATATCCAAACCACCCATTTCTCCTTTGAGAAGTGAGATCAATGGTTATTATGAGTTTATTGTTGTAATTAATTAGATAATTTCTAACTTAGGTTCCCTTATAATCAACCATTCAACATTTAGTTCACCATTATTAGGTCATTGGGAAATTTTGTTTCCATACAAATCACTATTGGGAATATGCAACATTGGTAAATCCATTGGCATTCACCATTGGGCTTTCTCTAGTCTGGGAAATTTTCATTCCTCTATGAAATTCATGCAGTCAAATGAACCATGACCCACACCCAGTCTTTCATCATACAACCATACACAAGAAATAAAAATGTATGCATACATTTTCAAATGTTATGCTATAATGGCTGGCAATGATTCACATTAAAATGTTGTCTTGAGGTGGAACTAGAATGTTTCATGCCTTGGTTAAAACTGAAGATCATTTCACCAATCAATTTATGGATTTCATTTGAATATATGTATGTGATGAAAATTGATCTGACTATCTACTTTTGAATAAATACATGCTTCATTACTTTGGAAGGTTGGAATAAAATGATGTGCAGATATGGGTTGCTCCAATGAAACTATTGACTAAATCCCCAACTCATTATCTATTTGGATTTTGTGTAAAATCCATAACCATGCATTATAATCATTCCTACAACCTTTTATTTTTTGGTTAGAGCTTTGTAATGTTTCAAAGTCGTGAATGTTGAGTAAGGTGTTCTATCAAATATACATGTTGGGTTGTTGTGGGAGAGGTGCCATATATGACTTGTGATATAAAAAACATTGGTAATTAATTGCATGAGGATATAGGCCATTCAACTCTTCATCAATTTTATTTAATTTGTTGCTCAAAATCTGAAGATACATGTGTTGGTTGCTAGATTATTGATGGAAATTGGATGCCTCAATTTAGAGCACAAGTGTAATCACATTGATGCACCATTTTATAATTAAGAAATAGAGTGTTTCCTTGGATAAGAATGTTGTTGTGTGGTGCTTTGTCTAATTGAACAATGAGCATAGATGCTCATTCTTTTGCTTCATGAGAGATTAAGTGTCAAGAATGTGTAGAAATATTAGGCTAAACCATATCTTTTCTAATTAGATCCTATCACTTCATCACTTATCTCAACCATATACCTCATATTTGTAAATAGTTGGATGTGCCTTCTATTTCAAAGGCTATCCCGAATAATGCGTTGATTATCTAGTGTTAGTCTTATGTTGGGAAATAGACATAGGTGTCCATTCATGATCTGAAAATAGTGGGCTGACTTGTTATGCTATGCAAGCACCCTCTACTTCATTAAAATAAAATTTACAGGACCTTGCTCCATGTGTTAAAATATGCAAGATGAATTATGTGTCAAGTTTATGCATCTTCTTTTAAATGTTC
>SNQJ01S0010955.1:225771-239153 GCA_010110895.2 Picea sitchensis
GCTCCATGTGTTAAAATATGCAAGATGAATTATGTGTCAAGTTTATGCATCTTCTTTTAAATGTTCATGTGTGAGGAAATGTTCTTTTAAATGGTTAAATATGTACTTTAAATAAATACACAGCAACACAACTTGCATCAAATAAACCATCAAACTCACAACAATAACAAGATGATAAAGGAGTTCACCCCTCTCTGGGCTACATCTCCTTGAGCCTCCTTCAATGGACTTGGCTCTCTGGGATTAATTTGTCAAATATTCTTTTACAAGATTCTGCTCAACTCCAATGGAAATTCTGACTGTACCATTGGGTTCAGAATACATAAAACCCCCAAAAATGACTAATAAAACTCTGAAAACGGATCATGGCTCATCCGGGCATGACCTCTTCTACATGTGGCCTTAAGTTTCCCTGAGCTTCTCTTTGGAAAAAACACCTGTAAAAGTCCTCAAATGGATCTGAAACCTATCCCAAAGTGTTCAGAGAATAATGATTATCCAAAAATGATTATTCAATCATAGAAAACAAACATAGGCTCATATGAGAAAGACCTCAAACAATGAGGGCTTCAAGCTCCCTGGAGCTTCCTGAAACTTCAATGGTTAAAAACCTGCAAAAGAAGTCTTCAAATGGCTTTGAAAATAGTTCCAATGGATTCAGAATGTCCAAAACCCCTAGCTGGGATTTTACGGCACCTCATTCGGCCAAAAAATGAAGAAGATAGGCCTCCTGCCATTCTCTTCCTTCAAGCTTGTTGTCTCTGGTTCGCCAAAACGCACCTCCGTACGTTCAACCAAGAACACGCTCAAAAACGCGTGCTAAAACCTAGCACCGAGTGCAACCGCATAACTGTGCAAACTGTAGGACGGTTAGGGCGGGCCCAGCCCCTAACCGCCAAGGCCATTGGGCATATGGTCCATGTGACCACGCGCAAAAGGGCTAAGTCCAAATCAAATGGACAAGTGACAAGTGGCGAGCGCGTGGGTTGGAGGACCGTTTCAAAAACCAAATCCGTGCCAAAACTCCATGTAATGGAGGTCACATGAGCGCACATAAGAACCCGGGGCTGGGGCTAAGCCCCAACCCTAACCCCACGCCAAACTTACCATAGATACCCTTTAAATACAAGCGAAAACATAAAATAATTAAGTAATAAACCATGGCATGCTGGTTGGGCGGCCTTTTCTGAAATCTTTCCACATGTGGAGGTCCAAGGTTCAAACCCCACGGACTCCATGTTTAATTTTTAAACTTCACCATTGTATTAATTTAAAAACAATATCAAAAGATCATTGGTAAGCACTAATAGTGTGGCGTATTGGTTGTTCGGACTTTGTCGAACGCTTTACATGCGCGTGGGGAGGTCCGAGGTTCGATTCCTACGGATTCCATAGACTATATTAACACCCAAACTTAACATGGTGCCACGTGGCAGCCCATGCCTGACCCACATGGCACCTCATAATTTTCCAAAGACCATGCCACGTGTCGCCAACAGATTCGTTCAAACTATGCCAACTCAGAAATGACACATCAGCACTTGCCACGTCAGTGGTCGTACCCCTGCCACGTCATTCTATACGGACTGTACAGTCAACACAATTTTTATCTATTTGGCGATTCGAACAGATCGCTATATCTCTCTCATCCGACGTCCGTTTGAACCCAAAAGAATTGTGTTGGTTTCGTGACAACGAGGGCTACGCTCCTGTTCGTTTTGAGGCAATTACGAGAACTTTGATTTTTGAGTTAAATTTTGATCCGTGATCCAGATTTTGATCAATTCATGAGAGTGATGGATTGCACCAGAAAAACATATCCAATTTATGTGTTCTTTCTTTAGGTAAATAATAGAAAAATAAACTCAAAATCCTATTTATTATTGACATTATTATCTAGTTGTTGTATGCAAGATCTATCAAGGACATAGATCTTTTTATAACATGAAGAACGAAGGCTAGACGTAAATTCCATAGAGGATATATGTAGGTGAATCGAGTGAGTTATAATTCCCTTGTGTACAAATAAATTTTTTTAGCTTCACTGATATTTTACAATTTTAATGTTTAGTATATCTTAAGTGGAATTGAGATAACTATTAAAAACAACCTTATAAAAATGAAAGACAAAATAACTAAAATTAAAATTTTTTAAAGTTTTTTTAAGTGATTGTTCTGATGAATGTCTAAGTATTAGTTGTCTAAGTATTAGTTTTATTTAAATTTCAATGTTCAATTTATTGTTGTAACTTTTAATTACTCATATTAATAACATGGGTTTGATTGACCTCCTATAGAAGAGGAGATGAAATTAATAAAGAACCTAACATGTTAGACATTCTCAAAAACCGTTCATGACGGAGAAAAGGTAAAATCTATCCCATAAACACTTTTAAGGCATTATTGTTTGTATATGTACATAAATGCATATGTTTTTTTGTCCTAATTTGAGAAATATTAAATCCTCATTATAAAGGTTTTTTTACATAAAAACATCATTTGACTATAAATAAAATATTGGATACATTCCTTTTTATAAAAATCAATATGCTAATGCAACCACCAAAATCATTATGAAACTTCTATACTACTAAAACTCAAAACTGGGTTGTCTTGTGAAGAAACACCCATTAGATACAAAGGTAAAAACCAAAGTATAAAAATGAACCTATGTCCATAACAACATAAATCCATAGACCCAAGCATAAACATGCAAAAATTATACAACAATATGGAAAAGTCTATAATTTGGTGGAGGCTTGTTGTAGTATGAGGGAAAATACGAGATAGTTATTGGTAGATCCTTATATAGAGAAATACACACTACATCATCATATATAAGGACAAACAAAAATAAATATAGATATATAAAAGAGGTGAAAGAACCATCAATGCATTTTATTGTATTCATCATAATTACTAGTTGATTACATTCCTTAATTGTTTGGTTCGTCGACTCTAACTTCCTATTCGACCGAATTCCATGACCGACTCTACAGTCAAGTTTTCTAGTCGACAGAGCCAACTAATCCCTACAACATCTCCCCCCTCAATGTTTTGCTCGTCCTGAGCAAGGGATGATTACATTGAAAAGGTTGGGAAACTCTTTCAAATATCTTTATGAGAGAGAGAGAGAGAGAGAGAGAGAGAGAGAGAGAGAGAGAGAGAAATATGCTGGTGTCGAGTAGTGCTAGGATCACTTTTCTCGAATGTTGTCGACCTGCTCATGGATTTCCTCAATCTGTTGATATGTTTCCTATGGAATCTCCCACTCGTGCATTTTTACATTTGGTAGCAGTGGAGCGGTTTTGACTGTTATATATGATTCCTCTGATCCTTCAATGATTACATATGGATTTATGGAATGATGGATGGCAGTGGGAATGTTCAACTCATAAGGGTTGAAAAACTAGAAATTTTGTCGGTAAGTCGATGATGCCCCTGATTTTTCTGCAGGTGAATGTGGTAACCCCTCGAATGTTGTTTGATAAATAGTCAGAGTCGTTTGTATAAGGTTCTTGGAGAAAATTTTCCATTCTTTGACTAAATATTGTGCTTCTATCTCCACTATCTTCATCTATCCCAAAATTCCTAGTTTTTCTATTAGCAATGCTTCCTGTACCGAAGTTGACTCGGGGTCGAATTTTTTTTTGGTTTCTTTTGGTTTCTTTTGTTTTCTCTTTGATCCAGTTGAGGTGCTTGGCCACTTGATATGTTACCATTATATATTTGCTAGGTTCTTTCATCCATTCCCTTTCTTGTCTTTCTAGTTATATATTCACTTTTTTTTCTTTGTTACAAACTATGAAACTTGAGATGCACCAATAAATTGTCGAATTCCTACCTTCTCGAGGAAGTTTGTTTCCTATTTCCAAACACCAGCTTCCATACCCCATGAAGTAAAGTTATGTCAGTTCCAAGACCAGTCGATTTCTTCCATCTATGCCCCACATATTTTTTTCATACATACTTACGTCTTAGTCACACCTTCTCTATAAAGTTTTCCCTTTGTCCTTGGTTCCACCCAGGAGTCTGTAACTTGTCCCCTCATTCTGGGAATATCTGTGATTCCTTGTTGATCGAACATGGAGTTATGAAGTTCTTGAGTCAGATGTGCAATTCCAGCTTCAAGACTCTTCTTTCTTGAGTGTTCTGGTGTAAACAATAATGAGGTGAAGTCATAAGCCTTGTCCATATTTATAGGTGGAAAGTGGAGAGGGGACTTTAATTCGTCCAGTGGTCATATTAAGTTGCATGCCTCAGTCATGGAGTCGAATATTATTATTTGTTTGTGTGAGGTGACTATTGTATTAACAATGATATGCGGTTGGTCCCATCGCATCAGTCATTAATTTCACTTCCATAGTGGCTAGTTGTTTCTACGAAGTCGGGTTTTTTATCTCGGGGGGTGCACCCAACTTGGTTGGTATTTTATTGTATTTTTTGGTCAGGTTAGTTCTTCGAGTCAGTCGAAGCGTCTAACCATGTCAGTTTATGTTCTCTTGTCAATTGGATTAATGATTAATCTCTTGAAGGCATTCTTGTGTTGTTTAGGGTGTTCTTGTTTGCTTGAAGTGTTGTTTGCATGCTTTCTTTCTTGGTATTTTCCTCGCTCACTTGATCTTTAGAATTTGCACTTGTGAGTTTTTTGGTCAACTGGTTGTTGATTAAGGTTGGTTGTCATTGATGTCAACCCTTGAACAAAGCCCTGTAGCACAAAGGTTTGGGTAATGGAACCAATATTGTTTGATGTAAATATGACTCATTATTTTTTTTTCATGGTTGATAAGAAGTAAATATGGATGAACTCCAAAGTGGTCCCCTTATGGTGAAAGCCCTCAGGAAGACGCTTTGCAAATTCCTGAGAGAACCCATTCTTAATTGTGGAATAATGATATGAAGGAAAGTAGATTTGTCGGGAAGCTATCCTATGGATATTTCACTTGGCCATTCCATTTAGATGGTATATATAACGTCACACACATAACTCCTCCACGGTTAGAGAGTTATGACCATGTAAGTTGGAGAACTTGGGTTTTAGATAATGGACCCAAGTTTGTTTGATGGATAGAGTATATGAGTTTTGATATATTTCCAATTGATAATGTTATTCTATATGGATGTACATGTCATTCCATTTACTGTTGGTATGTGGAATGTCACACAACCCCTCACAGTTTGAGAGTTAATGTGCCACGAGATGGAGGACCCTCATATGTCATCTAGAGCCCCAAGCGTCAAAAGTATTAGTAGTCCAAGTGGTTTAAAGAGATTTTAAAGGTAAATAATAAAAGTGAAGTGATGAGTGTAATTATAATTCAAAGTGAATGCAAAATCGAAAGAGATTTTAAAAGGTAAATAATAAAGTGAAGTGATGAGTGTATTATAATTCAAAGTGAATACAAAATAAGTTATTTCAATAATAAATTTAATGGAGAAATTAGAAGTGGGTTAACCCTAAAATAAGGAAAGTGGGCCAAGTAACCTAGAAAATGTTTTTAAGGAAGCTACTTGGAGAGTATAAATAAGAGGCAAGGCTCTCTCATTTTAATAACACTTGAGAATGTTGAATATATATAGGTGTCTAAGGTAACCAAGGATATCTAAGGCGAATTTCTAAGGGAAGGTGAAGAAAATAAGGCCGAAATGCAAGGAAGGATAAATTCTTTTGATGGTGCTTTCTAAGGTATGTTATTTACAGGTCATCTCACCATTTTCTCTATAGATTTTTTTTATATAATGATTCAGACCATGAAATTGCTATGACATTGAGAAAACATACCCAAGTATTTGTGGTAAACAATTCATCTTGTGGGTCGTTGTATTTTTGGAGTTACACTCTATGGATTTCTAATGATTTTTTTGAATTTCTTGATGCTTCTATGCTAGCATCCTTTATTATTCTAATTGGTTTAGTTGGTAGAAGTGTTGTCTTGTGTTCAACATGTGGTCAAATTCCAATACAGAGGCTATCCGACCTGTGTTTGTGCAGAAATGTAGTGGGATCACTACTTATTGACCATAGACTAGTTTGAAGGGCATCTATCCAGTCAATATTTTGTATGCTATTCTATACGCCCACAATATTGTTGGAAATTTATCATCCCAATCGTCTCTGTCATGTCCACATATTTTCGTTAGGCCCTTATGTAATGTCTTGTTAAATGATTTGATAGCTCCATTATCTTGAGGGTGATATGCAATTGTTTTTATATGGTCAATCATGAATTTATTAAGCAATACTTCAATTGTACTATTGATGAAGTGATTTCCTTGATCACAGATTATTGTCAAAGGGTAGCCGAATCTGGTTGCTATGTTTTCGTAAATGAATTTTTTAGTTGTTTCCTTTGTGCAGTTCTTTCCTAGTTTTGCTTCTACCCATTTGGTTAAGTATTGGGCGAATGTAATGATGTATTTTTCTCCTCACCTTTTTCTCTTTTTGGGAAAGGACCAAAAAAATCAATGGCCTAGATTTCAAACGATAAACTAGGGTTTACTGAGTGCAAGCGAGTTTCATTTTTCCATAACAGTCAGCCTATCCTCTAACACTTGTCCCATTTAGTTATATTTTTTTGACATTCTTTGTGTAAAGTCGGTCAACAAAGACTGGCTTAAATTCTTTTCATGGCCATCGTGTCAACCTGAAAGTGACCTCCCACCTATGTGTGCTTCATTAATGATGTCTCCATGTTCATTCTCTAATGCATATCTTCACAAAATATTGTCAATTCCTATCTTGTAAAGATATCCATTTATGAGAGTGAATGGTGCAACTTTCATGGCTAGTATTTTTCGTTTATTGGTTGGGATACCTTCAGGTGCTTTCTCTTCTTCTAGAAAATTTACAATTTTACTAGTTCTTTGGGAGCTTCTTTAACCCTAAATAGATTCACATCTGGTAAATCATCATTCATTCTTGTCAGGTCTTCCCCTGTATCAAGTCGAGAAACATTATCCGGGTTGAAGTTCTTCTTCCTGATCAGACTACTATTTTGAATTCGAATTATTGAAAGAGTAGTAGCCATCGAAATTTTTTCCCTTGATGGACTATTTTATTCACTAGATGTTTCAACGCTTGATGGTCTGTGAAAAATGTAAAGGGATTTGCTAATAGATAGTGTCATAATTTTTGTACGGAGACAATCATTGTTAAAGCTTCATGTTCAATTGTCAAGTAGTTCCTTTCTTATTTATTTAATTTCCGATTGGAATATGCATTTGGGTGGTAGAACATGTCGTCATATGGTTGGGATAAGACCAAACCAATAGTGACATTTGAGGCATTGACATGAACATGAAATTTCCTTGACCAGTCTGGAAATCGTAGGATGGATTCTTTACCAATTTTCATTTTAGTAGTTCAAAAAATTTTCACATTCCTGGCTCCAATGTAACTTGAATTATTTTTTTAAAATCTCATTGATTGGGAACGTGATGTCGGAGTAGTGTCGGATGAACTTTCTATAATACCCAGTGTGTCCAAGGAATATTTTGATTTGTTTCTAGTTGACTAGTTCTTCCAAGTAGAGGATGATTTTAATTTTGGCCATGTCGACTTTTATCCCATCCTTTCATACAATATGGCCCAACAATATGCCTATAGGTGTGTCAAAGATGCGCATTTTGATGTTTAAAGACAATTGGATTTTCCATCATAACTATTAAGCATTGGATGGGGTCTTTTAGTAGGATGTAAACAGTCCAGTCGTTGAAGTACACATTAAATATATTCTTGAAATTCCTTTACCACTATCCTATAGAAGACTACTGGGGCATTTTTTAAGCCAAACGACGTGACTTTGTATGCGAATGATCCAAATTCAGAAAAAAATGTAGCTTTTTCCTAATATTCCTTTGCTATAGGTACTATATTGTATCCAAAGAAGTCTTTGGTGAGTGAATAACATTAATGTCCTGCTACTTCATTAATAATATCATCATAAAATTGCGTCGGGAATGAATCGATCCCTATGAGTTTATTCAATGCTCGGAAGTCGACACAATTTTCAGTTTCTTTGGGTCATGCTTCTTGGGTTGCACGACCACGAGGCTTTCCCATTCCGACTTGTCAATCAGATATATAATTTCAGCAACTAGCATTGCTTCGATTTATTTTTGGACAATGGGATTGTATTTATGTGCCAACTTATATTTCCATTTTTTAATAGGTTTGGCTCTAAGGATGAGGCCTATTTTCATCTCACCTATATATTGTACCAATCCTTCGAGGTATTTGTAGTCGTGTGCAAATAAATCCTAGTATTCTTTTAGTAGGTCGACTATTTCCATGGTTTTCTTGTCAGACCGATAGTCACCTATTGTGGCCATTTTTGGTCGATCATCTATTGAAATGTCAAATTATTTGGTTTTAGTTTATGCATCCATCCAGTTATTTTGACTCATCCAATTGGAATTCTTCTTCCACAACTTGACTATAACTTGATGGGAGGTCAAGTTTTTATGTATTTTCTTTCTCTCCCTTTTCTTCCTTGGTCATAGAGTAGAATTTGTTTACATAGTTTTGTACTCCTAGATGGTTTTTATTCCACCAAAAACTCTTCCCTAGAAAACTTATGTTTTCCATGTCTATTCGACAAGCTATGGTATTATCTGAATCGTGTATCGATACTAAGTTACAAATCGAAATCAAGCCCATATCGAATTTGGATTTTTCTTTTTTTCTTTTTTTCTGAATTTCCTTAGGACTTGAATTTTCCAAAAAACTTTTGATCTTTCATGTTGCTTCCTATAACAATGCTTATTCAGGTCTGAATTCGAAGTCTTTAAGGAAGTTATTTTTTATTTTGTTCCAGTCGAATGTCTGTCCACACGCTTCTTCAATTTTATACCACTTCTAGGGTATATCATCCAATGTGTTTAGAAACATATGTGGCCACACTCTATTATCCCTGTAGCATGCTTTCCTCCATTATTTCTCACATTGTTGGATGTGAGCCACTAGGTCAAACCCAGGTTTAAAATTTGGGATGTCAATATTTGCTGATAGTTTTTCCCACCAAATATTTCTACAAAATAAATGGTGGAAGTATTCCATGTTTAGAGTCGAGGTGCATGTGTATCCCACAATCATAATACTTGGCCTATGAAGGATTCAACTAGACTTTTTACTCTCCCCTATTCTCCAAATGACTTGGAAACATTGATGACATGCATCAACAAAGAGTTCCTCTCACTGAACCACAGGGGCTTCCTTGTTTATGAATGAGTTGGGATTAGTGTTGGTGTTTGGATTAGATTTATTTAGAACACTATAAGTACTCTTGTACTAAGAAGCATTATTTCGATCACCTTATTGGTATCACTTCTATGGACCATCACTTTCTATCTTGTGCTTCATAATTTTCAATTTGCCAATTGTATAATTTTGTATCTGAATTTTGGCCTATTGACAATGGAGACCCTAATAGGATTTCTCCTTCACTATTTGGATCAACGTTATCCTTTTTCTCATTAATTACTTGGTATAGTTGTTGGGCTTCGTGAGATTCGTCCCAAGTCTCGACCTATGGTTTGACTTCTTTTGGATCGAATGAGATTATGATTTTTCTGCCACTTCCTTTCAATTTGATTCTATATCTCTTGAGTGATGTTATAGCCTTCATTCTCTGACCCCAAGGTCATTTGACTAATGTGGGGTAGGAAGGAATGCCTTCAACCAGATTGATTACTTCAAAATCAACTCTCATCGGGATTCCCATTATGGATGTTATTAGACTTTTAAGCATACCAATCAATTCGATGAACCTCTGATCTGCTAACTTTAGAAAATTCATTGTAGGATGAAGTATGGGTTTCCTAAGTCGAATCCACGTTCCTCTTGAAAGGATATTTACTTGGGACCTGAATTTGACTACGACTTGTTTGATCAAATTTCCATCGATTTCAAGGTTAACTTGTGGGTCAAATTCGTTTGTTTGTGTTTCCTGTGATAAGTGATGCATACTTTTGATTGGTATTTTATCTTTTTTCTATTCACTTATAATTCTCAGTAGGTCAATGAACCGACCGACCAACTATTTCTCTTTCAATAATTGTAGAAATGTTTATAGCGCAACTTCTGAGATATTCTCATGTCGTCATTTCTTTTGTCCTAGTCGATATTTCTAAAGAGTTTCAATGATTCCCTCATTATTTTTTCTTCATATTATGGGTTGGGATATGTATTTTGGCATCCCCTCTGTTAATTTGGAGGTTCTGGAAAAACTTCTTTCCCATATCCCCAGTGTGTTACTACATGGAGGTTCTTTGAATTCAAAATATCCATTTTTGGAACTATGTGCAAGATATTTACATTTATTTTGTTCATTATTTTTTCTAACATAATTGGACAATCTTTGAGTGTGTGGTATCCCACTCTAAAAATGTTACAGAACTTGAGATTAGTTCTGTATTTTATTTGGAAGTTGGGACTGATGTGGTCGTTCTTCCAAAAATTGAAACAATAATAACATCTGCAACCACGTCCTCTGTTGAAATTTCCTCGTCCTCCTCTTCCTTGGCCTTTATATCCTCCTCGACCTCGACCTCTATAGTTGTTTCCATTACCTTGGTCGACGTCCTGGTCGATTGTCTATGTATGATACATTGAGTGAATATTTTTTCGATTCTTTCCATTCAACTGACACTCTTGCAATGAATGGTTATTCTCCTCACATATGTGGCACCACTTTGGCCGCACATTTCTCAGATTATATGGGAAGTTCCTTGTAGCATGATTTGTTACACCTTCACATATATCACATGATGTTTCAATATGAATTCAATGGATAGCAGGGTCTAGTGCGTCACTGAATTTGCAATAATATTTTGTATGGCCTTCACTGGAACATATTGTGCACCATAGTTCATTGCATCAGATCGACATTGTTTTATTGTTTTTTGCAATTTTGCAATATTTTCTTCCATCCTTTTTTCAGTGATTGGTGAAGTTGGAGCGCCTTCATCATCCATTTCTATTCATTTGTCCTTTTTCAGTACTTCTTCACATGTCTAGAGATCATACATGTGTAGTGGTACTTTGATATTTTGTAACAAGCCTGCTACATACCATTGTACAAGTAGTTTCTTGTCAATTACATAGGGAATTTAACCTAAAAGGTATTTAAACCTTTTACCATTCTCACAAACGATTTCTCCTCGTTTTTGATTGATTTATTTTAATTATTGTGTCGCAAGGTGACTGATGTATTTCATTTTAAAGAATGTGAAGATATTTTATTTATCTCTGACTTTGAGCATTGTTGATTCTTTTTGTAATTCATAAACCAGGTAAGTACTCTGGCTCAAAGTGCGACACCAAATTGTACCATTTTTTTTTTATCTTCGTCATTTATGTCTGTTGCTTCCCATAATTTATCATAAACGAACCAATGTCGTTTGGGATCCTTGTCTCCTTCATAGATCAAAATGTGATTAAGAACCATTGTTACTTTCTTTGATCTTGTCGAGGTTGGAACTAATGAAATAATTTGGGTCGAAGTTGAATGAGAAGTAAAATTGCTTTCTTGAGTCGAAATATTAATATTTGACTCGACTCGTACAATCTATTGTTGGTATTCAGATGGGATGTATTCAATTTCTAACTACAACTTTTCGTTGCTTGGACTTGGAACACATGTCTGACAAGATTTGTCTATATACTCTATGACTCACCCTTTGAAGGGTCATGTCGATTCGTTTTCACTATCTATTGAATTTGAATCTTCCAATAGGATATTAGATAGGGGGTAGAGTCTGTGAGGTATCTTATGTGGAGAAATATATCTTCTGGTCAATTTTCTTGTGCTTCAATTAGCACCATATCTCTTATTTGACCAACGTTATCAGTTCGACACCACACCCTTGGTGATTTTGTATCCACGTGAAGTCTTTTTCGGAGGAAGTATGCAATACGCGGGATAAGAATTCTTGTAAGGGAAATTAGAACCATGGGTCCCAAATCATTGATCTCCATATCTACTCGGTCACTTGATTGTTCGACACCACTAGATGCCATGCTTAATTTCAAGATTCTACACCTTGTAGGAGCCATCAGGGTGCTCTCAAGGGTTGCTCCAATGATTTTCCACTCCTGGGTAGGTTTTATATGATATTTTTGTGGATCCCTCTTATTTTACAACTCTTCTCGCCTCTTTTGTCTCTTGTCCCTATATAGTTTTTGTATATCCGTCGAGGATTTATGGGTATGCATTCAACATGCAAACTTCACACTTGATTCAATTATCTTCCTCCTAAAATTTTCGACTTGGGTGTGCTTTGACTTCGACTTGAATCTATACCATCTCACGGATCATCCAACCCCTCGATGCCATCTCGACTTACTTGCAGTCGATGATGTTCATAATTTATTTTATGCTCATTTCTTTAAGAAGTATTCCCAATATTCTCTAGTGTCTTTGCAGTTAGATTATAAAAATCATTCCCACAAATCTTGTTTCTCTCGCCAATTAGAGTTTGGTGGAGGATATTTCATAAGGGGTTGGTATTCAAGAATTTCTTCAGTCCCTTTGTCTAAGAGGAACTTTTGAAGGATGGGAAAGTGCAAAGAAACCCATCGTGAAGTTTTGTGTAAAATCTATTTTTGATGATTTGCACTGATTCTCTATATTCAATTGCTTGTTCTTCAATATAGTCTCAAGCGATCTTCTCGAACCACTCGTTAAGGTTTTCCCTCCCTCCGTTTATGATTTTTTGCATCAACTACTCATTGGGAGTGAGTCTGCACATTAGATTGACTACGATATTTGTAAAGTGCTTCTAGAATGGCTTCCATAAATCATTCATGCATTTCCAAGATGATCCAGGTGGATATCGGTGGCCACCCACCTTTTCCGACTGGCTCAAAACAGTTTTCTGGCAATTTTGGCAATTTACTATTTTTAGCAGGTTTTAACTTTCGAGGCCATTTTGAGGGCCTAAATGAAGGTTTTTTGAGATAGAGGTTCTCAATGATATCCGAAGGCATGATTGAGCCCCCAAAATGAATCTCCTCGACGATACCTTTCCAACGAGCTATCACACGCCTAAAACAGAGATCGTATGCAAAAGTTACGACCCCGGGAAGTTGATGTACTAACTTACCCAAACGGGGCCCACATGACTTTTGGCGCTTCATCTCCTAGGGTTAGGTTTTTTGATGTATATGACTTTTGGAATTCTCGTCTATTGTAAAAAAGGCCTCCAGAGCCTCATTGGTGAAGGAGTTGGCCCGCTTTGCAACTCGATATAGCGGTATCCTTTGTTTTCAGGTGTGCTTGATCTGTGTATCCATGATCTGATCAGTTCTGGCTTGTTCCATGCAGTCTGGATTTAACTCTGTTGGTGTGAGTTGTTCTGCCATGTCGGATGTGTCTAGTAGA
>SNQJ01S0010955.1:243607-269530 GCA_010110895.2 Picea sitchensis
CGAGGAGATTAATTTTGGGGGCTCAATCATTCCTTTGGATATCATTGATAACCTCGATCTCAAAAAACCTTCATTTAGGCCCTCAAAATGGCCCCGGAAGTTAAAACCTACTAAAAATAGTAAATTGCCAAAATTGCCAGAAAACTGTTTTGAGCCAGTCGAAAAAGGTGGGTGGCCACCGATATCCACCTGGATCACAAGAAGAACTAAGTGTGTACTTATACTAGCATCAATCAATTTCTCTATGCATAATTTTTTATATAATTGGTAATTTTACACTCCCACCATTCGTGTATGTCTTCCAAGGTTAACATCTATGTGATTTTTTATTCTGCATGCCCGAGTTCAGAACTACCAACAATGGAACCAATGTTTTAATCTAAGGGAAATTATGATATGGTTACTCGTAGATCCTTACATAGAGAAATACACACTATAACATCATATAGAAGAACACATAGACATGCATATATACTTACATAAGAGGTGAGAGAACCATAAATGCATTTTATTGTATTCATAACAATCCCTATATTTCCATTACATAATCACACACACACACACACACATATAAGAGTGATATTCAATTACTAGTCGGTTACATTCTTTAACTGTCTGGTCAGTCGACTCTAACTTCCTATTTGATCGACTTCCCTAACCGAATCTGCAGTCGACTTGGCTAGTTGACTGACGAGTCTAGTTGACAGAGTCGACTACCCCCTAAAACAAGGCCCATCTTGGTGATTTAGGGTTTTCCCCAAACCTAAGCTAATAATATCATTATCCATGGAGATAAGGTCCCAACCATCGTAGTTGGTACTCATTAAAAGTTTTTAATTTGAAATTAAACTCAAATGACATTGTTATCATTACATTGATCGGGACACTAAGGGTAGAATATAGTAATTTATTTATTAAATATGCATTTTTAAATATTAATATAAGAATAAAAAAATCATATATTATGTCAAGACTTATGTTAATTTGGATCTAAGTAAACCATTTTCTATTAAGCTTAAACATAAATTTTGGTGCTTGAATGGTGTAATAGAGATGTAGGTATTTATATAGTAGAAACAAATCCAAAACACATAGATATTAGGCGTATTTGTATTATTTTAATGTGAATTTTAGGAAAGAATGTGAAGGGGCTATTATAGAGTATTTCCATTCAAGCATTTTTTATTTTTTGGCATAGAGGAAGAGAGGAGAAATTCAATCAAGAAAACATAATCACCTCACAACTAATCAACCATTATGTTAGTTATGAGATGATCGAGGAGGATCCACACAACCAATCCAATCCAATGGTCCCAAATTTTGTTGAAAATGTTTGCATGTCGAATATCTCATGAAAATATTTCCAACACAATTTGACCAGGGTCAATCAAAAATTGTATGAAAAAGTTACAACCTCCTAAAGTTGAAGACAAACAAGTAAAAAAAACAAGGTACAGTGTTGACACGTGGATCAATCAAAAGGAAACACTTGGAAATCATAGATTCAACATGGAACTTCACATTAAATGTATGGTGTGTGGAGGTTACAATTAGAAACTAGTGTAATTCTATAATACCCATCAATGTGGGATAAAACAAAAAATACTAAATTTTATTGTGCCACCTAACATTGGTATCATACCAACCAACCAAACCACATGACATTAATGAAACATTGTGCCTTATATATAATTCAAAATATTTAAAATATAGTGTAAAATCACACTACCTATGGAATGTGGGATATGTATATCCCCATGAAAAAGAAAAGGAGCAAACTCAATGGGATTTGAACCACATCATTTTGCACAAACTTTAAGCACCTTACCACTAGACCATGCACTTCAAGAGTGCTATAAAATGGACCGAATTGCATTTGAAGCGGTATCAATATTCTTTACAGAGAAAATAGGCAAAATAGTGTTCTTTGTTGCAGGAAGAATCCATTGAGGGTTAAAATACCAATGATATTGTCTTCCTAGAATAACACCAATGACTCTTTTGCAGTTTGGAAACCATTCTTTGATGTAAATAAGACGTAATGGTGTATTTTGCATCAATTTTAATGGATTGGTTCCTCTTTTGAAGAATACCTAGAGATGTATCCCATGTAGGGTGAACTCCATTGCCAATTTGTTGATTATTGTTTTTCCATTCTCAATTTCAATTATTTAAATTGATTATTTAAATTTATTAAGTCAATTTTTAACAAAATTATGGGAAAAGAAGATTTTTCATAAGAATTCAAATTAGTGTAATGAAACAATTTTAGCACTAATTTTGGATCAAGATTGGTATCAGAGAAGTTGACCAGGGGTTAACTCATATGCTAATTTGGATTTTCACAAGTGTTGGTATTGAATGATAACCAAGTCTAATATCAAGCGTAGAGAATGATCGCTTGAAGAGTACATTCCTAATATTGGTTCAGGACATGCATTCCAAATAAAAGAAATGGGATCTTCGAGGGAAGAAACCCTCTTCAAATATGAATTTCTTTTTTCCAATATTTTCTCGACATGAATATCATAGTGGAAGAGTTATATAGAGAATGAAAGAAGAAGGGAGAAGGCACAAGTCAAGGTAAATGAGAAGGAGGTGGTGATGATCCTCCTCAAACCCCTTCTTCTCCATCCTCTCCTTCAAGTTCAAGTTCCTCTTCAATTCCACAAAGAAAAAAACCAGAGAAAGATGATTCTAATTTTCCTTTGTTAAAATTAGATGTGAAATTTGATTTTCAAATGTTTAATATTTTGGATAGTGGTTTTCATTGATGTCAACAAGCAATGGTTATCATTAATGTCAACAGATGTGATGGGTGAATTTGGAGAAGTCTCCAAAGTGGTCCCCTTATGGCGTAGCTATAAGAATGGCCCTCGCATGAAGATGCTTTGAAAAGGTCTACCAGAAACCCATAGGTGTAGTCATGAAGCCTGAAGTTGTTTGAGGAATAAGGTCATGAAGGACAGTGTGAATTCATATAACACAGTCATAGATGGATAGTCCTTGCCATGTCATTTTCGGTTATAGATGGTATGCCACGTGGTTCCTCGCTATTGAGGAGTTATGAGGTCATGAAGATGGAAGCCTCGAAGATTGGTTATGAAGCCCCTAAATAGTTACAAGTCTCGGTCAAAGGGTAAAGTGGTTGCAACAATAAATCCATAGAGTAAGGAAAGAAGTTATCCTGAAAAAGTATAAATACACCACAATAAGTCCTTCACAAATACACACACAAGTTCAATGATTATCTATCTTTCAAGTGTTTTTGGAAAATATTTTTGTGGTATATCTGAGGTAGCGAATTGTAAAGAAGTAGCGATGGGAAGTCGAATAGAAGCTAACTTTCTAAGGTCATCTGCGAGTTATAGTGAAGGAAGGCATGGAAATTCGCGAGTTTCAGTGAAGGAAGGCATAGACATTCATGAGTTGCAGTGAGGATTGGTCACGAATATGTGAAAATCCTTTGAAGAAGACACCATCTCTTGTTTGTTGAAGATGATTTGCACAGGTTGGTCTATAGGTCTGTGATGATATGCTTCATATCTTCTTCATGAGTAAAGGTATGTCTTGTATATGTTTGGTTGAAGCTTGTATCATGGATGGTATGGTGCATGCTTGAGGCATGTCTTGGAGGCTCTTTTGGTATATGGTTGCATATGGTTGAGGTCCATGGTTTGGTTTCATTGATACATGCTTGAGATATATCCTTGGTATATTGTGTATGGTTGTTATGGTTCATTGTTAGAGACACATATTTGTGATATTGGCTTGAGGCACATTCTTGTATATCATTGATGATATGGTATAGATACATGGTACATGATTAGCTACTCATCATTCATGTTATGGTATCTACATTTGGCATGTATCTTATGGTACATGATTGATGTATGGTATGGTACAACTTTGGTATAACACATGTTGATGATGAATTACAGGTTGATGGTACAATGACAATGACAGGTTGGATACACTGATAGGTTGATGTGACATGTTACATGTTAATGTGACATGTTACATGTTAATGTGACAGTGGCAGTGACAATGACAATGGAAGTGATTGTGGTAGTGACAGTTTGGTCTACGCTTATATTTCAGGGTGGTAGGACAGGGCAAGGAAAGGGGCTCATAGCCTCCTTCCATTTGGTGTTGGAGAACATATGGAATTGGAACTTCCTTCGGGTTGGAGCTTGAGAATCAGAGGGTTGTAGCCTCCTTCTGGTTGGAGCTAGAGAATTTAGGGAGTTGTATATTCCTTCAGGTTGGAGCCTATAAATAGGGAGTCATATCCTCCTTCTAGTTGTAGATGGAAAATTGGGAAGTTGGTGCTTCCAATGAATGTATTACTTTGATATATAAGAAAAGCATTCAGTGGTTTTCTCCCATTTGGGTTTCCATGTAAATTTTGGTGTAATGTGTTTCTATGGATGTCTATTATTCTCTATTGATTTATAATTCTCATGATATATTTATGATATACTATTGATGATGATAATGATTACATATTTTGGTTACATGCTTGTCCATTGGGTTGTTCCCAAAACATGTCTGTACCCTACTCTGACCTGTCACCATTATCCACCGGGAACCCAAATCTGTACACTGTTCTCACCGCAACCCACATTTCACCAACATACTTTCCAACTTTGAGATCAACCTCCTCATTCTACAGCTTTTTGACGATGATTTTTGTCAACAGTGCTTAGCCAACAAAGCGTTGCTAGGCTCCCTCTCAAAGCACACAACTTATGCAAGATTTCGTTTGTTCTCGTTGGAGTTAGCGCAATGTAATTGAAACTTAACTTATTATTAAGTGGAACCCTTTCCTCACTCTTCACATTTCAAAATACGTATCAACCATGCTCCTGTTATTTTCCTCATAATTCACCCTCCAAAAATAAACTCCACACCTCTCTTTTATAACATACATTTGATGACATTATTATCATAATTCAAAGTATACTTTTGAGCACTTTATTTTCATGACATATCAAAATATAAATACTTTATTGTAGGGAAATGTTGTTCCACCTTATTAAAGTCATGTGTTTCCCTTGACTTTATTAACCATCCCATTCCATAACTTATGATTCACTTTTCAACAGAAAATCTCTTACCATGCCCCTATGTTATGACTTTAACTTTATGCCAAAACCAAAGATATATTAAAGTCATTGTCATATTTACCATGATAATTTCCACATGAATCTAAAAGTTCTACTTTCCATGTTAAGAAGCCATTAAATGATGCTCCCAACTACTATATGTCAAATTCACTAATGCTATCAATTTTGTCAATAAATATCTTGGGTTGAAGACCCCATATTTATGTAAACAAGGTACGATGTGGATTATAATGCAAAGGGAGAAAGGATATACAGCATTATACAATAAAGTAATGGGATTTCCACAATCTAATGACGAAGAATATCCTCTGCATGAAAGAACTATTATGCAGCCATAATGATCATAAGTTATTATTATGCTAATTTGGGAAGCATTTAATAAGTATTCTCCCAACATGGTCAATGGATATTTTAAGAAGAGCAATTTGAATATTTTATTCCCTACGTATGATGGAAAGATTTGCTACATTCACATAAGGCAAACATCTATTGCAATACTTCATCCACTACAACAACACAATGGAGAGCAGATTTTAAAGCATACGTGTCACTGAAATTCAAACACGTGGATCAATTTCGTTAACTAATTTCGCAACAGATTTCTACCCAGCTTCAATATATATTTTATTAAAAGAAATGAAAGGTCGTCGTAGCCATACAGGCTTTTGTTAGTTAATCCAAAACGACTTAACCAGCGGAACTGCCTACCAACTGATATAAAAGAAGCAGCACGTAGCCTGCCAGAGGGGAGAGATTATTTTAGGGAGGTCGCAGGCAGACAAAAATTTTCTGAAGGGATATTATCCTAGGAATAAAATTCAGAGAGAGAGAGTTTAGGCAGAATTTTTAGAGAGTATGCTGTGAGTGTGGGGGAGTACTTCTTCATTTCATTCTTTCATTTCATCTTCAGCAGAGGTTAACGAAGGTTAACGAAATTGTCGGTTGTAGGTCGTTTTGCAAAGCAGCGAAAGGAATAGGTGAGGATGAGCTTGCTTGTTAGTTGTTATATTTAGGCTCGATTTTATTTGGCACTAATCAGTTTTTGTATGTAGGTTTCCTCCTTATGATTCACCATCATTGTGCCTTCTTCCTTTTTTACGCTTGGTCTTTCTATTGTACATTTCGTCTAGAAAAGCTTAAAAACTTATATCTTGTCATTTGCAGATTTCAAAGATTTGTGATTTGTGTGAAACTTCTCTTAATTTTCACTCTGAAATGTTTTTTGAAATTTTCTTTAAAATTCTTAATTCTCATTTCTTTATTTATTTCTAAAACTTTGATTTCAGAAATTAAAAAATGATTCGACAAAATCAAAAAAAAAACTAACTAAATGTAATTATGTAGTAAAAAATGATGTTAATAATTTTTATTTTTTTTACTTCTTTAATGTACATAAATTATATTTATTTTTTTACTTTGATTTTATGATCTTTACATCGTAACTTAAAAAAAGAAAATGAACAAATTCAGAGATATTTCATAGGTATTTATTTTATTATTTTATTATTATTTTTTTTATTATTAACTAGTTCAATGTATATAACTTTATGATTTTATTTTGTTTTTTGTTTTTTTTTCAGAGATATTTCATAGGTATTTATTTTATTATTTTATTATTATTAACTAGTTCAATGTATATAACTTTATGATTTTATTTTGTTTTTTGTTTTCTTGTTATTAAATTACTTTAAGTTTAACATAGTTTGTGTATATAACTTTATGATTTTATTTTGTTTTTTGTTTTTTTTTATTAAATTACTTTAAGTTTAACATAGTTTGTTTTAGTTTTTCTAGTTTTTAGTTAGCATTTTTTTTATTTACTTTTACTAAAATAAAACAAAAACAATGCCTTTTACTTTTATCAATTGTCCTTCCTTTATTAATTTTAATTTTATTTTTCCAACTATTTAAATTATTTCTCCAACTGTATAAAATCTTATATAGGAATAATTGAATTGTAAATAGTATTAAATCATAAATCAAATAAAAATTAAATATTACAAAAAGAAAAATTATAGGAGAAAGGGATCTATGCTTGGACTATAGGTTAGGATAAATTTAGCTTAGAGTTCAATGTGCATTCTTGTCTAGGGCTTTAAGTCTAGGGTGACATTCCCGCCTCTTCTCGTCGAATGTTGATGCTTGAGACTCACTAGTCTTTTGGTGACACAAAAGACACTTGGTGGCTTGCATCTCTCGGGTTTTGGATCTAACAAATGGATTATTTGCAACTAAATAAACCCCAAAATATTCACGATCTTAATGTCGACTTACTCTTGAAACACAATTTCCCATATCATTATATGCAATGTGTGCCTTGATATATGCAGCATTGATAGCGCGTTGAGTTTCTCCGATGACAGTATCAAAACCGAATGTTTTATCCATCAGTAAAATGTCATTGTTAATTAATCCTCCAAGTATTGTGATTACACACATTCCTCATCAATGGTATTGGGTTTGAAGAACACCACATACCTTCACAAATGACTGTGTACACCCCCTAGATTCTTGAGAAGTATGAATGGGTTCTTGGGAGAGACACCCAACATGATTACCATCTTCTTGAATTTAGTGGTGTACTATTGCACTCTTCGCCCTTGCCTCTACTTGAAGTGATGCCAATGGATCCATTAGTCCTATACATACCCAATAGAGTAAAAATGGGAATTTGTGAGGGTTTTAAATTCCTCCCACTTATTTATTGGTGGATCACCCTCCAAACTAAACATTTCAGTGTGGATTTCCCGCTAGGTTAGTGCATGGACCTCTAGTTTCAATCGAGAAAATGAAATCTTTTGCTCTTTATATATACTATGGACATTGAAATACACCTCTAACTATTGTAACCAATGATTCAACATAAAAAAATCGATATCACCTTGATAGGGATTGATGTCCACTTTTTCTTACATTTTGAACAGAGGTTGTGAAGGAGTGATGGAACTAGAACTCGGTTTCTCTTTCTTAGGCTCTTTTTTTTACTGCTTTTTTGGGTCTTCACTCTTCCATTTTCTCATATGGTTCAACTTCTAAGTTTGAGCTACCAACCTCCTTGAAAGGTTTGAAATTTTTTTCTAGAGCCACCATGAGAAGGGCCATGTCGTAAGAGATATTAGAAAATTTATCTTACAGCCTCACAAATCTCTCTTCAGTTGCATCCCGAGGGTTGTTTAGACTAGAATCAATTTCCATGGATAGGTTTCTGCAGCTTCCTTCTTATGCCAATTCCTTTTGGGCTCAATCACCATGAACAACACCTACTACCTACAAATATTCCATAATAGTGCTAAACACATCCTCAAGAAACCACATGAGACCCTTATCGATATCTCTAGCCTACTCGAAGAATACATGCACCATTATTAAACCACAACACATCCCTTAATGAGAATGTGTCTTAGTCCCACACCATGAATCATTCTCGGGACCATGGTCAAGGTTTTTTAGTATCCAAGTGGGATATAGGTAACATGAGTAGGTTTTGTGCAGTGGAAATGGTATTCGAAGTCTAAACATTGTCAATGGGGGAAACAAGGGGATTAGGCCTAAATGAACATTCTAGATCTCTAGTTTTAAGGGAGGAAAACACTTAGGCCGTAGTCCCTAAATGCTACTTCTTAGGCTCAACCACTATGAACAACACCTGGAAACCATAATACAAACCCTATATAAGGGGTCTTTGACATCAAAGTTCCATATGGATTCCATTAGAATATTTTTTTCACTAAGGATGGGGTACAAGGTCTTGAACAAGGTCGAGGAAGGCTTAAGAGACATGACCACGTTGTCAAACCACCACTAGGAGAATGGATGGTTTACAAGGACTTTATCATCATCAAGGACTAAAAACAACTTTCTTAGGATCTTATTAAATATTATCAAGATCAAGATCCTTGAACCAATACACAGAAACTATGTAAGGGGTCTTTGGACTCCAAGTGGGATATAGGAACGATGAGTAGGTTGTATACAATAGAAATGTGTGTCAGGGTGTAAACATGGTCTAAGGGGACACGAAAACCTTAAGTACTTGACATCAGAGTTGAATATAGTTTTTTTTATAAAGTATTGGCATCATGTATGGGTCTCTATTCTATGACCATAGTAAATGGAGGGAAAAAAGAGCCTCTAGGATTAATTCCTTGACATCAGAGTTGAATATGGGTGTCATTATTATTTCTTATCATCATGGATGGGTCTCAAGTCTATGACCATAAACAAGGGAGGGAAACAATATCCTCTATCATTAAAGCTTTCTTCTCAAGCTCAATAGCCATGGACAATTCCTCTAACCTCCACATTATACCACTATTGGTTAACACTTTTCTCCAAGGGTGTTGTGGGCACCATCACTAAGTTCATTTTGCACTAGGAATGTGTTTAGAGGTCTAATCAAGGTAACAAAAGGAGAACATGGGCCTTGTTCCCTAAATCATCCTTGTTAGTCTCAATTTCCATGAACAATGTGTACTACAAACAAGGCTTCTACAACTATAGTGATGAACATATCCTCAAACGACCATAAGAGACCCTTGTACAATATCTCTATCCTACCAGAGGGATGTAGGTGGCATGATTAAAACAAAACATATGCCATAAATGAGAATGTTCCTTGGGCCCACACCATGCATCATTCATGTGGCCATGGTCAAGGTTTTTTAGAGTCCAAGTGGGATATGGGTGCCATTAGTATGTTTTTCGCACTAGAAATAGTATTTGACGTCTATACATGGTTAGGGGGAAACCAATGGGGTTAAACCCTATATGAACCTTCTATATCTCTAGTGTTATGGTGAAAGGAGGAAAAAACTTGGTCCTTAGGCCCTAAGTTCCACTTATTAGACCCAATTTCCATGAACAACACCTACAAACCACAACACAAACCCTTTGTAGGGGCTCTTAGGAATCAAAGTTGGATATGGATTCCATTAGGAATTTTTGTGCACTAAGGATGGTTCACATGGCCTTAAATGTGGTCACGGAAGGAAAAAAATCTCCTCAGGATAATGTTGAGTCTTCTTAGGATCAAGAGCCTTGAATGAATCCTCATACCAACACATGAAGTTTTTGTAGCAGTTCTTTGCAGGGATTTGAGTGGAATACATGTGTCGTGAGTAGGTTTTGTGCATTGAAAATATGTTTGGACCATGCCACATGGTTAAGGGGGTAAACAAAGTCCTTAAGCCCTAATTGAACGTTTTTGAGCTCAAGTTCCATGAACAACCCTTAAACACATCAACATGAGCCCTCACAGTGGGTATTTTCCATAGGAATTAGATACGAGTGCCATTAAAATGTTTGATGAACCATGGATGGGTCTTGAGGCCTTTACTATAGTCATGGGAGGGAAACAATATCCTCGGTACTTTGACATAGATCCAAGGAGGGAAGAAAAAACCTTGTTCCCTAAACATAGATTCTCATACTTTAGTGCCATGAACATGTCCTCAAACCACCACACAAAATCATGAATGGTTTGCAAGGCCTTTACCATCATCGAAGACTAAACAATAGTGTATTAGGATCTTATTTAAGCCTCTTGAGATTGATATCCTTGAACAAACACTTGAACCAATACATAGGAACTTTGTATGGGGTATTTGGTCTCCAATTGGGATACAAGTGTCATGAGTAGGTTTTGTGCACTAGAAATGTGTGTTGAGGCATAAAAATGGTCAAGAGAGACACACTAGCCTTAATCCTTACTAATCCTTCTTGATATTGACTACCATGAACAACACCTAGAAACCACGGCATGGGCCTTCTCTAGGGATTCCTTGACATTCGATTTGAATATGGGTGCCATTATGAGGTCTTGAGAATCATGAAAACCAAATATCTTATGACTGTGATCTCATAATTATGCCAAACACATGAATTCTCAAGTAAATATTAGATAAATTAAAATGGATAATAATTAATAATTATGGCAATAATTTAGTGTATGGAAATGAGTATTTAGGGGACTTATGGAAGAAACAATAGTCAATAAAGGATAAGAACACGTAGTCAATTCAATGTCTCATCATTAGGGTCTCGACCTAACTCCCTTCGTTAAGGGAGTAGGTTGTTACTTAATGTGTAGTGTCCATCTTTATTAAATAAGGTCCACTAGGTAATTGGAGTGTGTAATCAATAATGTAAGGTTGTCTCACTAAAGAAGGTCCGCTAAGTAGTTTATTTAGCCTCATTAATGAAGTACTACTAGGTGGTCAAACTTTGGGATAGCTAAGAGATAACATTCTATGACAAGAAGCTTTGAAATTCCTTCCCAAGTATCCTCCTTCATTATAAAATCTTAAACATTTAACATGTTGACTGCATTGATTTTCAACCAATGCCATAAGTTCCTTGGTTTTTTCAAATACATGTTCCTTATTCTTCAAGAGATATACAAGTATACCTAGAAAATTGATCAATGAAAGTTAAAGCATTTGTTGCACCTACTACTGATGGTTTACTTAGGGTACATAGGTCACTTTGTACAAGTTTCAGTTGAGCCTTCACTCTCCATGCCTTCCATGCTTCCAATGCAGCTTGGTGATTCTTTCCAAGAAAACACCCTTCACATACACCATATGGGAGAAGAATCCCTGATAGTCTAGTAACCATATTGTAATTCATCGTTAATTTCATTCTTCAGAAATTTAGATTTCTGAGTAGTTCATGCCAAAATCTACTTTGGTCATTAGTCTTAGTTATGAGTGTAGTTGATCCTAGATATTTCTTGGGAAAGTTGCATAACTTATACAATTTTTCCTTAGGGTCAAGAATACCCTCAACAACATCAACAAGGTTATTGTTCATATCCTTCACAACTAACTAATCTCTCCAAAATTCAACCTTCTTGCTAGTCTAGGTTAGTTGTGGTATAGACAACATATTAGCACTCAAACTCGGTACATGATACACATAAATGATCACATCATTATGACATTCAATCTGATCACGACCACCAACAGTAAGAGAATAGTAATCTACCACAAATATTTCTTCTTCTATGTCCTTACTATAATAAAGATAAGAGAGAAGCATATATAGCGATGTTATGGGTGCAACCATAGTCAACTTTCCACTCACTTTTAGAAGTGTGAAAATTAAATACCTGAGAAGTACTAACAAAAAATTTATAGTTATCTCCCTTACCTTCTAAAATTTGTTGTTGCAATTTGGTCAACATGTCTCTTTCAATTTTCTTGACTTTATCCTTGAGGTATTAGTCGTGTTCCAACAAGCCTTCTCCATATGTCCTAATTCCCTACAATAATGACAAGTCTTCTTCGTATTACCTTTTTTAGTCAATGTCTAATATTCATGCTTCTTCTTAATAGTCTAATCGATGTTATCAAAATATTTATCCCAATTGCATTCTCGACCCCTTTCTCTATAGTTCTTTCAAGCTTTTCCCTTAAGAAAATGGGCATGTTTCTTAACTTCAAGTTTCTCTCCATTAAACAAATTTTTTCTTTTCCCTAATTAGGAAAAAACAAAATCAATCAAAGGAGTAATCCTTAGCATATTCTTTTATTGAATCCCAACTATCACGTAATATAAAACATAATACATCATAGGTTGTCTTCACATTCATTCATATTAGTTATATGATCTGACCATCCTTCTTTGAAAAAACCATTTTTCATTCACACAATTTCAACTATAGCTCATTCACATGAGTTAGATCATCTTCAATTATGTCAAAGGAGAGAGAATCAAGAGAGATCAACTCTTTCTATATTCATAACTTAACTTTCATTAGTATTGTCCAATAGATTATTCCACATCCTCTAGACTGCATTCAAAGAATTGATCCTGCTCATATGAAAGTGAATCTCCCTCGAGATATAGGTCATTATATATCCTACAACATCCTCTCTTTTTTCATCAATGATAAACTTATGTTGATAATCCTTCATATCTAGAACCGTAGTCTTTGTAAACTACCAAAGTGTTTTTATCCTCTTCAATAATATTTCCATATATTATGTCCACATACCATACTTGTGGCCATTCAAAACAATAGGTTCTTTCTTGGAACTCATTATATTGATATTTTTTATACTAAGAGGTGGGTTGAATCAGTATCAAGTACAATTTATCACTTTTATAAATTTACTTTCCAATCAAATAATATATCCAATAAAGTTCCCAGAAGAAGAGATACAAAATACACAATGCACAATAGATATAAGTGAAAATCCACTAAATGTTTTCTTATGTAATAAAATTTTTCATTCAAAGGAAGATACAACTTCCAAGTTCTCCAACTCCAACTGGAAGGAGGCTCCAACTCCCTAATTTACAGGATGCAACCTAAAGGAAGCTCCAACTCCCTATATTTTCTGGCACCAACCGGAAGGAGGTTACAACCCCCTTTCCTTGACTCTTCCTTCCACCATTGAATATAAATGATACAATCAACATGTCACTGTCACTGTCAATCTTACATCATCATCATCAAACTAGGTCTACTTAGAAATTGGGTCCACATAGAAATGGGGTTCACATAGAATTCCATTGTCATTGTCACTGTCTTTGTGACTATCATGGACACATCATCATCATCAAACTAGGTCCCCTTAAAAATGGGTCCACATAGAAATTGGGTCCACATAGAGATCCTAGGTCCACAATGGTCCACACATAAACCCCAACAACCACATAGAACCTTATGCAAAGAATCAACCTTCCATACTATCGCAAACCCATAGCAATGATCAAAACATCGCCATAAGACTAGAAAATATCCTTCATAAGAGCTCCTTATCCTCCCAATTTCTTCACTCCAAACTTGTACTAAGAGATCACTAGCTTGGATTCTCTAAAAATGTGAAAATCCATCTTATATTTATAGTATTTTTGTCCCTATGTTTAGTTTCTAGGCCAACCTAGCTGAATAGTACTTAATTTTTTGGTTGTGTTGTCGGACGAAAAAAATCATATCTCCACATTCCTTGGGAGTTAGAGGGACTTCCATATACCGTTGGAAACGAATTAAAATAATCTTTCCAACCATGTAACTTGTGCTCCATTTGAGTTAATTATGTAGGGTAAAAATGCCCTCAAAGATAAGGTATATGAATTGACCACAAATAATGATTTCAACAATCTCCATCTTGCAATATTGATCTTGGACATCTGTAAGCTTCTTCACTTGACTATAGGGGATTCTAAAACACACCTCTGCAACTTCTTGTGGGCTTATTCAAAACATATTTTGTACTCTTCTTCTCCAAGCAATTGTGGGCTTCTTAACTTCTTATAGGGTTGACATCAATGAAAACCTATTTTCCATCAGATATATAAATCCAATCCCTAATTCAGTGTTTTAATCAAAACCCTAAGTTAATATAGGAGAGAGATATGACTAAACATGAGTGCATGAAAGAAACAACCTCCAAAGGACTTATAGACAAGAATCTAGGTCTCAAACCAATAACTTTGATACCATGTTAGAGAACTAGGGAATTGATATATTTGAAGAACTATACATTCCAAGAAGTGGTGGTGTTTAAAGACACTATTTTAACATTGAAACACAAGTGACCATGGATCAACATGCATAGAAACACAAAAAATACTTCACAACTTTCATCAAGAACATGATATATCAATCGATATGACCATCTCTATATAGCCACAAAGTATAACTAACTCCTATGAAGTAAGGAAGGCATGGTTAACTTTGATTAGCTAGGACATCCACCAAACTCCTTATTTTTTACCTCTACATGTGCACCAGTCAATTTTTTTGGTCAACCCAACCAACCAATTGAATACCCAGACGAACTCTCAGTGGAATCTCCTAATCAATTGACCATCAATCAACTATCTCTTAAAGATCCAAATATTTGATGAACCTATTGTTCTAATAAAATTCCCTACAACTTTAAAGGTATGAGAATATCTAATAAGTTGCATTATTTCTCCTTTAGGAACATAGAGCTTATTTAGATTGGAGAGATACCCATCCTAAAGACTATAATCAATCTTTCTATCACCTTCTCCAACACAAACTTGGCCTTGTAACTATTGAAATATCTCCTTGAAGTCCTCATCTTCTGTGTATTCATCTTTGTATACATCATTGATAAAAGGCTACATATAAATAAGAGTACCCAAGGTTTTGATATTGGGTGCGGATGGCCTTAAAAGCATGTCTACCTACTAATTAATACTTCCCTTCTTATAGTTTATGATAAGTTGAAATTGTTGTAAAAATCTCATCCACTTATAGTGCCTTGTTTGTTAAAGCTTACTCTAGGCCTATAAATATTGTAGTGGTTGGTGATTGAAGGGCTTCTGCAAATTTGGCAATGCGAGAATACAAAAATTTCTACTATATATATCACACTCCCACCCTCCAACCCCTAGGTAAGAATGAGATTGTTGGTACCATGTCAACCCCAACCAATAATTAGTTCATGAAGAGCCTGAATTAACTAACAAAGAGAAAACATGTCATAAGTGGGATTTGAACCCAACTAGGAAGGAGTACAACTTCTCCTCTACCACTCAAGCTAGACTACCAATATATATTCAAGATCTAATTTCCTAAGGAAAACCCCCTTGGGATCACCTAGAACATGTTCTAGAATTAGTCGACCGCTAAATCAAATCAAATCAAATCAAATCTAAATCTAAATAAGTAGATTATGTTTATAAAATTTGGTCTTACAATTAATGCCTAATTCAAGGATTGTATAACAATGATATTACGCAAAATAATATGGTGCATTGATTACAACAATGATACAATGCAAACACAATCAATATCTTGGAATATACAACATTATATCTAAAAACATTTATATCCAACAATATATATCCCAATGTATACAACATTTATTACCATATTGTGGAGTGCATATTATTTTCCCAATACAAAATGATTTAATGAAAACTGACTTGAAAAAAATACAATAAAAATTGATTTGGTACAGTGAATTGAATGAGAAGACACTCAAACCACCCAATGAAATGACTTCAACAACAATACAATCGAAAACAACTTGTATTGCTATAAGGTTAATTGAAATATGCATTGAATCGATTACAAAGAGTATTCATTGAATCGATTACAAAGAGCTTGCTGACTGAAATTGTTGGTGGTAAATGTTATAAACAGAAAAGCTAAAGGTTTAAACGAATTACATTACACATATTAATAGAATTTGAACATAGTGTACAATAGAATGTAAATAAAATTAGCACAAAGAGCATGCAATAAAATGTTAACATAATTAGAATATAAAACATACAAGAGAAAGTTAATAGAATTAATAAAAACATAAGGTGTTGTTTAATTTTTCTATTTTGTTTTTTGTTTTTAAATTGAAATTCAATTACATAAATATGTACAAAATTATATTTTTTTATTATTCAAAAATAATAATTTTTAATCTGATTTCAAACAAATTTTTTTAAAAGTATTTAAAGAAAAAAAACATAATATTTAGAAATGTGATAATAACATTATAAAACAATTTTTATTTTGATTTCAAACAAATTTCCTCAAAAGTATCTAAAGAAAAAAACATAATGTTTAAAAATGTGATAATAGCATTATAACAATGGTATGTTATTGCAACTAATCTACATGCATCTTAATCTTTATCAGGTACACAAAGGAATAAAGTTACAAACATTTTTTTTCAAATTTTGTGATGTTAAAAAAGTTTGTAACCAAAAAAAATTGATCTCTGAAAGTTTAGTAACTCGGAATTAAAATAAACCTAATTTAATTAATAATTTAAAAATATTTCCCAAATCGATAATATTAAAAAAATTCATCAATAAATAACAATTAATCTTTTCAATTATCTCTTTTATGTTTTATTTTCTTGAAGGTCCATAATTACTTATCTACAAAATAGAGAAAATAATAAAATGCCATGCTAAACCTACTCGGATAAGACATAAACATAATTACTTATCTACAAAATAGAGAAAATAATAATGCTGCACCATTCCGATAACAATTCATGCAGAAATCCAACAAATCTTCATTACCGAATCACAGTGCTTGCACTACCAAAACTAAAATTACTGAGATCAGAGCCGCGCGATCGATTTGTGCACCCGCTACCACCTGTGCCTGCTCCTGCAACGTCCTTAGATTTGCGGGACTGCGTTGCGTTCCTCGGCCAACCAAAAACTTGCCAGAGTTGTAACGTTTCATCACTTGAGGCCGAGGCCGCTGTATATCCATCCGGACTCTAAACAAGGTCCACCAAAATACATATTATGATATACCCCAAAAAACTGAGCAGATTGAGATTTATAGAAGGGAGAGAATATAGATCTGCTCCAGAAACTCAGAGAATTAGAAATGGAGTTAAACCAACCTGCGCCAAGTGCAAAACTCTTGAAGTGTGACCGAAGAGCTGCTTGATTGGATTCATGGATGGGTAGTCCCACAAAGTAAGATTGTAATCCTCAAATCCATGTGAGCTCAGAAGCTCACGCTCATGCCGATTCCACTGCAAGGCACAGACTTGAGATCTTGTCTTCTTGCTTTTCAAACACACTCCCGTGCTGCTATTCCAAAATTTAATGCACATATCCTCTGATCCTCCGCCAGAGGCCAGCAAAGAGTCATCGTGAGGAGACCAGGCCAGGGCTCTCACCGCAGCCTTGTGTTCATCCATCCGGAAAAGATATTTATTAGAAGCAGCGTGTGCAGCGTCCCAAATGCACAGTAAATGATCATGCCCGCCACTGGCCAGAAGCTTTCCAGATTCGGACCACTTCAACCCGCATATCTCTTCTCTGTGGGCACTCAATCGGCACACAATATGTTCCCTTGCCCTTACTGTATAACGAGCACTTGTGAAATATATTGAAAAATAGATAATGAAAGAATGAAAGTTTAGAAAAAAAAAATACAGAATTCAAATGAATTTATGTTAGTTAAATAAAATGCAATGCAGCACTATAAACTGCATGCATACCGTCATGATTGAAAATTTTGTGGTCTGCACCACCAGAACTCAGACAACAACCATTCCATGCCAAACTTCCAACCAGACCTGAATGACCCGTCATAGTCCTCACCTTATTTGGGACACAAAGAGTGGACATATCAATTAACATGACATAATAAATGTTTTATCAAAGTTATGAATTAACATGATATAATATATTTTGATGATAAGAATTTTGGTGTTATTGATGAACGTTTTTGATACACCTTCAAGTCACAAGTCAATATATTGTTTAAAGATATTTTTTACAGTTTAGTATGAAGGAGATGTGTAATTCTTTTTACTGTATATGGATTTAACAATCCACGTTGTTATTTATTATTGGTGGACATTTTTGATCCACCTTCAAAACATAAAGTTTTAATATATTGTTCAAAGGCACTTTCTACAGCCCAGTATGAAGGAGATGTGTAATTCTTTTTACTGGATATGGATTTGACAATCCACATTGTTATTTGTTATTGGTGGTAGTTTTTGATCCACCTTCCAAACATAAAGTCTTAATATATTGTTCAAAGGCACTTTCTACAGCCGAGTATGAAGGAGATGTGTAATTCCTTTCACTGGATATGGATTTGACAATCTACATTGATATTTGTTATTCTGATCCACCTTCAAAACATAAAGCCTTAATATATTGTTCAAAGGTACTTTCTACAGACCAGTATGAGGGAGATGTGTAATTCCTTTCACTGGATATAGATTTGAAGGGTGTCATTTAAAAAAAAAATAATGTTGATCATAAATAAAATATTTCAATATCAACTCTATATGGAGAGAGCAAACTAAAGAGGGAGAGAGTAATTGAAAGTAAAAAAAAAATAGTTCCTTCATATGAGAAAGATGTGCAATTCATTCAATGCTTAATATGGAGTTAACATGTGTCATTTAAAGAAATATCAGTAACAAGTAAAATATGTCATCATCAATTTTATAGATATATAAACAATTGAAAGTTAAAAACTTGTTATGGTTAAAACATTTGGATGGTGGGTTGAGTATGAGGGAGCTGTACAATTCCTTCTATAGTCAATATGGAGTTAACAAGTTATATATATATACACTTTAGGAAGCAACTTAGATCCATCTTAACTCATCATGTCCAATGTTTTGAGAGGAATCAAATCCTTCCATATGCAAAGTTTTCTCAAATTTTGTACTCTAAAAAAATGTTTGCATCTAAAGAGATTTAAAATGGATTTCAGCTAATTTTATCAAAAATGTTTGCATTTAAAGAGATTTAAGATGGATTTCTGCTGGTTTTATAAAAAATGTTTGCATCTAAAGAGATTTAAGATGGATTTCCTCTGGTTTTATCAAAGTTATGGTTTAGTGATTGAGACCAAGGTTTATCAAAATCATGTTTAGTGGTTAAAACCAAGGTTCAAATAAGTTATGTAAATTATGAGAATGCATTTAAATTTTTGTATAATTACAATTAGGTTTAGGAAAGTTGCAAACTAACTTAAGAGAGGTTCAGCAAACACAAAAAAGAGTAAGATACCTCACTTGTTTCATGGAGGAAGCATCCCAGAGCTGAATTTTCCCACTTTCAAGCCCCACTGCAATATGCGTTCCATCGAATGCCCAAGCAACGCTTGCGATACATCCATCGAGATCGTTGCTAACTTGCAGCAGCTTTTGGGTTGTTTGGGTGGTGGCATCCCATAATTGAACCGTGTCTGAAAGACTGATTGCTATTATATTGGTGGAACTCCAATCTAGTAAATTCAGATAATAATCATTCACAATGCCCGAACAGTTCAGTGTCATCTTGGACGTCTGCAGGGACGGAAAGAAAGAAAATTCTTTAAATTCAGTACTGAAAACATTCGTCAGATTTGGAGAAAATTGAATTGTAAAAACATATCGATTGATAAATCGACCGGCGGTACAAGCTGATAAACATATCTTACGCGTGGGATTATACGGAAAGGTTTTCGACTTCTGGGAGATGCAAATGAATTCTCCAGAAACTGGGATGGTGGAGACTTTTCTCGCTTTAGACGAGGCTTATGCCTGAAAGATAAAAGCCTGGCATTATCTCCCAACAGATTGGGACGGTTGAAAAGATGGGTCGATAACCGGTTTGCGTAATTGTTCTGATCATAAGCATAAACAGTTTTAGTAAATCTCGATAGAAATTGTTAGAAACCAGGAAAACTTCATGGAATTTTCGGAGTAACAGGACTCATACAGGTGAAGATGCAGATTTATTCCTAATCGCATATCCCATGACATCAAAATTTAGACTGCCTCGATCTGGCACTGACCGATCTCCTATCTGGAATATCGATCGAAGTAAAAATTAAACGAAGAAGTGGCAACGCATTCAGTCACTCAGGAATTTTATTTTGTTTTAATGCCAAAAAATGGAGTTTCCACACAGTAATGTGTCTGAAACAAAAATCCACACCAGTGAAAATGTGATTCACTTACAGTGGAGTTCTTTCCGCGCCTCATTCGGGAATTGTATAGTGGGTCTTCAGTCCTTCGCCTGGATTTGAACACCCGTGGACTACGTTTAGCAGCAGGAGATTGAGCCATTGCCCTGCATTTTCAAATATGTACAACGTGTGAGTACTTCTCTGTGAATTTCGCAGTTATGGAGAAAGGCAAGCCTGTGAAGGGTATACCTAGGTTTGTCGCTATGCTCGGGTCCCCGCTGCTATGGTGTTGACGATGAGTTGTGAAAGCTGTTATAATTAGTGATGTGTTGGGATTTATAGGAACGAAGGAGAGCGTGAATGTGAAGAGTGAAACCCTGGATGGTTACATTTAATAGCTTTTCACAATGAAGTGGCGCTTCGTCACTATGGTATGAATAATTGTTTTGATTGTGGTAATCGCAGAAGATTGGAATTTAAATGATTGTTTCGATTATGGTAATCCCTGAATAATTTGAATTTAAATTTAGGTTATAAAGAAAAAAATTACAATTTCATTAATAATAATAATAATTCAATGTAAAGTTGAAGTTAATTGAATTAAATTATATTATAAATATAATTTAATAATTTAGTATTAAATTATTAATTGAATTTAATTTCAATAATTAAAAGGATGATTGTTATTTTCCATATTCACATTCAATTTACTAAAAATTAGATCTTGAAATCATAATTTTTTCATACTAAATATATAAATATTTTAATTACCTTCTTCATAATACAATTTGATAATTAAAATGTAAATATAAAATATATTTTTCGTCACATTCAATTTACTAAAAATTAGATCTTGAAATCATAATTTTTTCATACTAAATATATAAATATTTTAATTACCTTCTTCATAATACAATTTGATAATTAAAATGTAAATATAAAATATATTTTTCGAAAACAATTGCAATAAATATTTTAATAAAATTAATTGCATTTTAACCTATCAAATACAATTTAAAAATTAAAAACAAAAATATTAAACACAATAATGTTTCTTATACTTTTTTAAAATATATTCATTCATCACATTCTAGTATAAAATTCATGAATAAGGAAACAAAATAGAGATCTTATACTCTAAGTTTATATAAAGTTTTAAATTCATAAATAAGGAAACAGAATATAGGTCTTATACTCCAAAGTTTATATAAAGTTTTAAATCTTTATAAAACATAAATTATTATTATTATTTAAATATTCTTTCTTAAATAAATTAAAAAAACAATTTATAAAATATAAATTATTATTATTATTATTTAAATATCTATATTCAAGTAAATTAAAAAAAAAAATCTCTTTATCTATATTTGTTGTTATCTCAAAATTAAAATTATATTATAAACATAAAAACTTAGTTTGATTATCTCCATATAAATATGATAGAATAAAAAACCTAAAACACACTGATGCAAAAAATTCTCAAAATTTTGTAATAATTAAAGTAGAAGATGATTTTTGTTTCTTTCGAATATTCAACTTACATAAACATTAAATTCAATTCTCATAACATTCATAATAAACCAATTTCCAAAACTTATTATCTAATTAAAATAAAAATAAATTTTAAAATTTTCATTTCTAAATTATTTAATCATTAAAAAAAAAACATAATAAATGAAGCAACTTTTTTTTACTTTCTAATAACCATAAATCAAATCATCATCATTCTTTTCAAGCAACGTTTTTTTACTTTCTAATTACCATAAATCAAATCATCATCATTCTTTTCACACAAAACCTATGAAGTGAGTAAGATATTTGAAAATTTCTCATATATTAGATTTTATATATATTTTAATTATTATTTAATATAAATTTTAACCTTTTAAAACTAATAAATATATTTATCCATTATGTGGTGGGGCCTATTGCAATGGGATGCATATTGCACAAATGGCATCCATGTCATATTGTTCCAATGAGGTGTGGTTTCTTGCAAGCCTCGCCACATAGCAGGGTTCTTCCTGAATTTCTCTACCTGAAAGGATCGATTTGCTTCTGAAAGGTCGGAGAAGATCGGGAACATAACAGGGTTTGTGACATAGTCCAATGATGACTTGGGTTTCGTGCAAACCCCGACACATGATAAGGTTTGTGACATAATCCAATGATGAGGTGGAGGGAGGTTTTTGTAGTGTTTCTTGGTGTTTTTAGTGAAGACAGTGCTATGTGGTAAGATTTTGCAGCATTTTATTTTTTTCCCTTCCAAAAAAATACTATGGACTAACTCTTTAATCTTTTATTATTATTAAAGTTTTATCATTATTTTTCCGACCTATACATTCCATCAACATGTATCACATTCAAATATGTTTTCAGTAACAAAAATCAATAAAAATCATGATCAAGGTGTTATTACTTCTATATCACATCATATAAGTGGGAAGATTACTTGCATTTGGTTGAGTTCGTTTACAATAATGGGTATCAAGATTCATTGAATATGAGCCCATTTGAAGCTTTGTATGGTAGAAAATGCAATACTCGAGTGAGTTGGGACAACCCAACACACATAGTAGTACTTGGGTCAAAATTGCTCAAGGATATGGAAGACCAGATAGTTAAAATTAAACATAATTTGAAGGTAGCACAAGACAAACAGAAGAGTTATGCAGATAAAAAAGGACAACTAGAGAATTTAAAGTGGGAAAGCATGTACTTTTGAAAGTGAAGCCCATGAAGAGCTCATTGAATTTGGGAAGTTGTACAAAGCTAGCAACTAGATTATGTGGTCCATTTGAGATATTGGACATAATAGGGTCAGTTGCATACATTATTGCATTGTCTGCTTCCGTGAATGTGCATATGTATTTCATGTCTCTTAGCTGAAAAATTATGTACATGATCCTAACTATGTTATTGATTAGAATTTGATTCAAGTGAAGCCAAAAGAAGACTTGTAGGTCTACCTTGTGTGTGTATTGAATAGGAAGACCAAAGTCCTCCATAATTGAGCCATAGGATTGGCAAAGGTCCAGTGGACCTGCTACAGTCCTAAAGATGCTACTTGGGAGCATGAAGATGCCATGTGGGAAGAGTACCCGTGATTTTTTGAATATTTTTGAAATTTTGATTTTTGTTTTATATATGCACTTAAGACAATATCAAAATAAGAGGGGGATGTAATACCTTAATTTTGAGTTCCTAGATTAATAATATATTTTGTTTATTCATGAAATGTTGGAGTGCCTATAAAGTTGAAAGATTGAAGTGCCTAGAAATGTAATACATTGAATATATTAATAAAATACATCGTTGGCTGCAAAACTGAAAAGGACATAGATAGGAGTTATGATTCCACAAGAGAGGGGTCTAAAGGGGCTAAGTATTTTTATTATTATTTTATTCACCCATCTTGGATTTAGTTGGGAAAAGTGGTTACAGGAGCTTCTTTGGGAATTCCATGTGGTGCTTTATTGAATACAATTATATCAACCCTATTTTTGGTTGTTTGGGGGGTCCCTCATTCATTTGAATAATCATTCATTCATTGTTTCTCATTCTTTGTCTCGGTCTGGGCATGGGAAATGAATTATGGGAAGATAATTTCCATTTCTTGTTGGTTGTAAGTAATTGTTGATTATTACATAAAGGAATGGATGCTGGTGTGCATGAGAATATTGGAAATTTGATGGAATTTTCTATATATGAGAATCCTAGGAGTTTCCAGCATTGATATTTCCTGAATAGTAGCTTTGGATCTTTGAAAAAGAAGTGGAACGACTTGAGTGACTCCATTTCAGAGAAATGGGTTCATTTATTTGGGTTGTGCAGGATGAAGAGGAAGAGAGTTGGTAAACTAGGACCAGTGTGTGGTTGGGAAAACTCTGAGTGCTTGATAGTTGGCTGTGTCTATTAGAGTCGTCCTAGGACCCGTCCTTGTGGATTCATAGTCCTAGATCATGGGTGACCTATTGTTGAGAGCTGAAACAACAATGTCTATGGTTGGGTGGAATGTTCGACGTCTACAACGACTTGGTGAATGTTTGTTTGAAAAGATAAGTGCTCTATATGTTTTCTATGTAATTTATATTCCCCTGTGTATTTATTATCTTTGAAATGTATTTACATTGTGCATGCTTCTTGTTATTGTTGTGCATGGCATGTTGATCATTATTTTATCTTTTAGCATGTTCTTGGTAATTGCATGCATTGGTTCCATGTTTTTTGATTAATTAAATAATGAACTTAGAGGTACCTGGGTTGGTGGGTACATTACCATTTGGTTTCTAAGAAAATTTTTGGATTTGTTGGTGATGGGTACATCACAAAACATAAGGAATGAACTCAAAATCATAGATATGAAGGATATAGAGAAAGCGTGACTAAAGGCTCGAATTAATGAAGAAAAATCGATGTCCTTGCAACAAGTCACCTCATCTCACTCCTAGAAATTAATCCCAAAGTATATCCCCCTTAATTCGCAATTTTCCCAAAAAGGTGAACTTAGAGGTACCCAAGTTGGTGGGTACATTACAGTTTGGTTTCTAAGCAAATTTTTGGGTTTGTTGGTGATGGGTATGTCACAAAACATAAGGAATGAACTCAAACTAATAGATATGAAGGATATAAAGCAAGCAAAACTAAAGGCTTGAATTACTGAATAAAAATCGATGTCCTTGCAACAAGTCACTTCATCCCACTCCAAGAAATTGATCCCAAAGTATATCTCCCTTAATAAAAGGATTCCACCATCTGACACAAGAGATGAAAAAACTTGTTCTTTAGGTGTTATGCTCCCAACTAGAGTCCAAGCCACAAATGTAACGAAAACAAATTCTATCTATGCAAATTACACAGTGATAGTGACAAAGATATAAGCAATTTGTCTCGATCTGACACATATTCAAAAAAATAAAATAAAGAGTCCAAAAATCCTATAGGGCCTAACTATAGAAATTCCACTTCAACACTCTCATCTGCTACAATGACTGGCATTTCTCAACCCTAAAATCTCAAGGTTTTGGGATACATTAAAAATACAAGAGTAACAGTGCTAATAGATAGTGGGAGTTCTTATAATTTCATTGATACTAAAATAGAAAAAACAATTAAAAATGTTTGTCCATCTCTCTTCTAACCTTCAAGTCACAATCATAGGCAATAAAACTACCTTGTGCAGGGGAAATGTCATAAGGCTAAATTATCAATCAATGATTACCAGTTGTGTAGTGTCCCCTTTTGTACACATACCAATTTGTAGTGTACCAATTCACTACCCAAGTTTCCAAACCCCTCAATTACCATTCTATACATGAATGTTTACATAATTGATACAGGAATTATAACCACATGCATTTAACACAATTAAACACATTTAAATCTCAGAGTAAAATATATAATTCACTCCTGCAATTAAGC
>SNQJ01S0010955.1:269540-285988 GCA_010110895.2 Picea sitchensis
GGTGGCCTTTATATTTTAATAGTTGACCTGCATACATACAAGTATATCAACAACAGGCTCCTGGCCTTCAACACTTAGGCTCCCTGGCCTAACAAACACATAAGCCTACAGCTTATAGGAACTCGGCTCACTAGCCTATAACACATATGTACAATTCGTTTCATACATCAGGTTTATAAAGGGCTCGGCCTTGGGGACATTACAAGTTGCAATCCCCCATGTATGCCATGGAAATGGTGGGAGTGGATGTAGTATTTGGATCCCAATGGTTTTGCAAGATTGGTACAGTAGGGTTAAACTTACGAAAACAATTCCTAAAGTTCTTCGAAAATGGGAGGAAATACAAGTTCTATGGAATCAAAATCCCACCCCCTCAAATAGTCGCATCTAATAGAATGGAGAACATGATTAAGAAAGAATCCCAAGCTTACCTTTTCCATTGTTATTCAATGGAGGTGTCCTCTAATGAAATTTATGTTTCTAAAGGTATAGATGAGATTCTTGGTAAATATAGTACCATTTTTCAGGACCTTTCTCAGGGTCTCCCTCTAGCATGATCCATAGATCACATTATATAATTAATCCCCAGTTAGAAGGAAATTTGTCTCCCCGGTTAGAAGGAAATCCTACAGGAAATGCCACAGTAATAAAACATAAATTGAATGATTGATTCTAGAGTTACTAAATTGTGGTTTTATAGCTAAAATAAATATTCCATATTCAGCTCCAGTCATACTTGTAAGAAAAAAAGATGGGTCCTACAGACTCTATGTTGATTATTGAGCACCAAAAAAACCACCATAAAAGATAAGTTCTATGTTCCATTTGTGAATGAACTATTAGACGATTTGCATGGTGCTAAGTAAGTTTCCAAGATTGACCTTAAATCAGGGTATTACCAGACAAGAATCCGAGAAGAGGACGTTCCCAAAACTATGTTCTACACCCATGAGGGCCTATATGAATTTCATGTTATGTCGTCTAGAATATCAAATCCACCCTTCTAGGGAATGAACAATTTGTTTCGTCCATACTTGAGGAAATTTGTACTTGTCTTCTTTAATGATATGTTTGTTTACAGTAAAAATTGGAGCCTACGTATTAATCATGTAGAGATTGTGTTGAAGTTTTTAGAAGAAAGCAAGTTTTATGCAAATACATCAAAAATGTAGTTTTGGACAAGAATAGATAGAATTTTTGGTTCATGTTATATCAACTAATGGAATCAAGGTAGACCCAAAGAAAACTATGGAAATTATAGAGTGGCCTAGTCCTAAAATGATCACATCACTATGAGGATTCCTAAGTATTACAGGGTATTATAGAATATTTGTAAGAAACTATGCAGAGATTGTGGCCTCGATAACAAAATTGTTCAAAAAAGATGTCTTTAGATGGAACAATGCAACTGAAGATTGTTTCAAGAAGATGAATACTTTAATGACATCCACTCTTTTCTTTGCAGCCCCAAACTTCATAAGGTCATTTGTCCTCGACTGCAACGCTTCTGGAACAATAAAAGGAGTCATTCTCATCCAAGACAATAACCCCATTGCCTTCGAAAGTTGAACATTAAAACCCAAGGAGTACACCAAATCTTCTTGTGACAAGGAAATGTTGTCTATCATTCATGCCTTCGTAAAATTGGAAACAACACCTACTCAGAGCCAAGTCTTTGGTTGTTGGCACAGGGGTAGACCTAGGGTTCAACGCTACAACAACGCACCAACAAAACCCTAACTATCGACCCTTTCAACAACACCTGCGAAGAAGATGAAGTCTCACCCGAGGTAGAGACAAGGGTGGTTGCAAGACTCAGGTGTCTACAACCTTAGTCGGGACACAGATCTGTGATTATAACACTTAGCAATCACTTAGCATAGATTATTCATCAATATTCAACCCTTATGATACTTCACAGATAGCACAGAGCATCGCAGTATGTACTTTGATCTAAGATAATTCAGCACTTAGCCACAACAAGATAAATTAGATTCGATAGATCAAGAACTAAGAATCTTACATACCAGATCTAACATTCATTCATATCTCAAAAGCACAAAGCATAAATAGATCTATCTAAACATATCAAAGCACTTAAAAAAGGAAGAGACAAACACATTAGGTCGAGGCACAAAGAACAACACACAGATTTACCATGGTTCACCCCCACCCTGGGGCTACGTCCACAAAGTCTTCTTCTTTATTAGCTTCAGTTAATCAGGTCACAATACAGAGCCATCCAAATCCCTCTTCGCATAGTACAGAAGATATGCGCAGCTCGCTAGATCCTTCTTCCTTGCGCTAAAATCACAGAGCCTTCTACAATATCCTGCACTTAGTCTCTTATAGTATGCACAAATCATTTACAATCATTACCAACACTTAGCACAACTCGCAACTCGCAACTCTTCGATCACATAGATCACACTCTACTACTCTTCTCCCCCCCCCTTTTCACTTACTTCGCCTATACATCTATTTATACATACAACAGTGGGCCTAAGCGTGGGTAAACCCATGGGCCGACATCCCTTTCCCATTACATTATCCCCAAAAACCAAAAAGGATCCAAAAAGGGGTCTAGCTTCCATGATTTTCGCTTTGCGTTGCGCTCCATCTTTGACAAGCTGTCGAAGACCCAAAAATGGTCAAATATGACCAAGTGTTCCTCAAAACTTGGTCAGGGCCAACAAGCCCCCAACACTCACCCGTGACTCGTCCCAAGTCACTCAGGTCTGGGTAACTTTGCCTTAAAGGTCTCGATCTTGGCTCGAGCTGCTTCGACTTGTCTCTGTGATATTGCTTCTTGCTCAACGAATTCCTGAACAACTGATTTGTTGATAGGTCCTTCTAGTTGTTGCTCGAATGTAACAACTACTTGTTCTAGTAGTGTTCCTTGGCATTCAATTTCTTGAAACAGTAGGTAGGCCGCCTCCTAGATCGGCTGGAGTTTCTAGGTGACTTCCATCACTCTGTTCTACGTGGTAAGAATGAGTTGCTGGGTAGTGCGATGTTCCTGGGATCTCTTCATTCTCTCGATGGGTGACAGGAGCTTGAGTTGTGCATGTGCTGTATCTGCGTGTTGCTTTGCTTCTTGGAGTTGGGACTCCAGTTTCTTCAACTCTGGGTCTTCAGATAGTTGTTCATATATCTATGTGCTTCTTCTACTTAGTTTTTTACATTCTACAACAATTGTTTTAATCCTCTGGACTGTGCTCTAAGCATTCAATTCGCATTGGTTGCACACTTCTCGTGGAGTCTGTGGTATGGTCTGAAGTTCTAATTCCATGACCCTTTGTTGAAGTTGTTGAATAACTTCAGCCAACTTCATCACTTGGCGCTCTATGGGCTCTTTGGCCTTCTGCTCTAAGCCGGTCACATAGAGAAATGCTCTGTTGACTACTTCTTCAATTCCTATATGCTTTGCAAGCAACTGCTCTTTCTCTTTTTGGATCTCCACTCTGTCTTCTTCAAATTTTGCTTGGAGAGCATTCTTCTCTTGTTGTGCGGCTTGGCGTTGCTCAATAATTTACTCCTGTGCTTTCTTTAGGGCCTGGGTGGCCTGCACTTTTCTTCCTGAGCATGTCGAAGGCGTACTTCAACTGTATCAACAATGTTGCGGAGCTGAACTGATTCCTCTCCCACTTCTGTTGTTCCTTCTGGCAAAGGTGTAGTAGAGATTGCTCAGCTAGACTGGAGTGCTTGTTGTAGTCCTTGGAGCACGATCTCAATTTGGCTATACATTTTTTCCTACTTCACCTCCTGCTTCTCTATGATTTCCTTTGAAGCATCATTGACCGATGGAACAATGAAATCAAAGTCATCCAACGTGAGGGCAGTTTGCATCTTGGTTATAGGGGTTCTTGGTTTCTTTCTGGAGGAATATTTCAGAGGTGAGACCTTCCTTTTCTTCGATGAGTCTTCTTCGTTCCTAGGTGGTGGTACTTCGACTTTCTGTTGTTCAGTTTCTATACCTTCTTCGCCATCACCTTCTTCATCTGGTGTAATGGAATCCGTCCTTATAGATAGGTTGTCAACATCCTGGACTTCTTCAGTCTTCTTTTTCGTCTTTTCTTTCTTTGTCTTACTAGGCCCAAGTGTATCTTGCATAGTTCTGGGGCTGTCGATGTTGGACATTTTTGTAGGGTCTGCTGAAACAAGGAGGTTCACCGACCATTCCTTGGTGATCTCTTCCAGGTCTTCTTCTGTTAGCTTATAATAGGACTGAAGTTGTTTCTGGTGCTCATCAACGCATGGGGTTAGGTATATAAAGTGGCGGTCCGCGTTGATCTTTATTAGAGGTGAGAATCTTTGTAAAGAGTTCGGGGTTATGCGAGGTTCACTCCTTATGGCTACTTTCAATTGGTTATAGTACGTGTGGAAAATGACATTCGATTGCCATTGCTTTCTCATGTTGTCCGAGTACCATAATGTACTGAACTTTGTGGCTAGTGGCTCAAAGGGGTCAAGGTCCGGGAAGGTTGTGCCTTCCGGTAGATCCCATGCAACAAAAGCGATCAGTATCAAGAGCCAGCTAAAATGGAATTCATGCCCCTGATCCTAAGCTTCTCTACAGTCAATCTCTAGTTGATTCACTAGGTACTTCGCCCAGTTCATCTCTAGTCCCTCTGCGCATTTTCCTGCGAGGTCAACTACAAAGCCAAATACTTGTGTTGGTTGATTCTTGCGTACCAACTTCCCTGTGATCAATTGGCATGCGAGGTGCACTGTGCCACTTTCAATAGAAACTACCTTGTAGCCTCTCGTACCTTTATCAACATCGCCATAGGCTTCTTTGATATTTTGCGCAAGAGCACGGTCTGCAGTCTTTCCAGGATAATACTCATGGGGATCAGGGCCCTGCATGTTAAGCCCATTGATCCTATTGATCAGCGTTGGATCAACAGTTATGCAATGTTCTAACCATAGGTATCCTCCATGGTAACTTGCTAGCAACAATTTTACACAAGCATTCACCTCCTCATGTCTGCCGAAGTGCGGTATTTTCATAACGTTGAGAAAAGTAGACTGAGCGAGGTTCATCCTCCATTGCTAAGGGATGAGCTTCGAATTCTTCCCCTTATTTCTCGTCAAGTACTTATACGGGGCGAGCATGCTGTAAAATTTATGGTCCCCCAGGTTGAAGTTGCAAAACTTCAACGTTGTAACCTTGTATTGATCTGCGTGGTAGGTGCGTACTCCTTTCGATAGATATGCAGTGAATAGAGTGCATTCAAAGTCTCTAGGGACACTGTCCTTGTTAATATCACCTCTCAGAGGGGGTATGTAAGCTGGTAGGATGGATGGCACTAACTTCACGTTGGCTATGTCGTCCTTATGCTTAGTTCTTCTCTTTGCGTCGGCTCGAGATGTTCCTGCTTGAGAAATCAACGGGGAGGCTTACACTCCTCTCATCGATGATGGTTGGACTCCGGTGGACATTCTTATTTCCTACATGACTCTCTCAATCATTAAATCGAGAAGGACCTCTGTGACAGATTCCTCAAGTGCGGTGAGCTCGTCGAACATACGCACTCGACAAAGATAATCGGGGTCACAATGATCTCAAAATACTGCACTAGGATGAACAATCTGCTTGCAATGATCACTATAGACAATCACTAGTTCTACGAGCTTCGACTTTTCAGTTGGCAAAAGTGTTCTTCGAGCACGACGCAACGAGCTAAATAGGAAATTCGTCAACGGTCTTCTTGCAACGGGTATGAAGCTTCCATGAACATTGATCCATCCGTTATGGCATGGTCCAACAGTCTGGTGGTGATCCTTTAATTATTTTCTATCCATTTGGGGCGGAAGTCGAACGGGTATATCGGTCCAACGGTTATATTGTTTCGCCACGGTGAAGTGCCATATGTCGTTGTTCTGATATCTTGGCGAAGCTCAATTCCTGTGATTTTTCCTTCTGCGAAGTTTCCTCTAGAATCTTCTGTAACTTTTCGATCTTGGCTCTCTTCTTACTTAGCTTCCTATCCTTCTTCCCAGTGAGCTTCGTCTCGGTCATCCTTTTTCCATTATGATTCTTATCTTCTCTCGACATAGTCACTTCGCGATGATGAGATTCTTTCTTCAGATCAAAGGGTAATATTCCTTCATCATATGGATTATGTATTTCGATCTTTTGTGGTTCCTCTAATGCTCTTATAGCTTCGACACCCAGGTACCTGGTGTTCAATAGCTTAGATATGTTCTCTTGTTCTTCCATCAAGTAGGCGATCCTTCTAGTCATAAATTCCATGAGTTCTTGCTTCTTCTGTTCTAGGGTTTCCTTTCCTTCATTTCTCCGAATCTGGTCTTTTTCAATCCAGATCTTACCTAACAAAGCTGGAAATGGGGCATGGTCCTCAATAAATGTAATAAATTTGAATTCCTCCTATGTTGAAGCTCCATGGGTACGCATAGCTATCTAGGTAATCCTTCCACATAGGGTTACCATTTTTCCTTTAAACAACCCTATTTTTCCTAGTGAAGGAACCATAGTAGGCCTTCCTAGGGCTTCCCAAGTACTTTCAGTCATAATTTTCATTTGTGTTCCCTCATCCAGATCACAGTCAATGTTGAAGTCTCCTATTCTTACTTCAATTTTCTCTTTTTCTTTGAAGATCTCTAACAAACTAGCATCTTTATGTTCATCCAGGGTTTCTTTCATTTTCAGTAACATAATCTTTGACTCTTTCTGGGGTTCTTATATAATCTTAGTCTCTTGATCTCCTTCAGAGTTTGCTTGCTCCATATTCAACTTTTCAAGTCTAGCAATCATTCTAGGGCAATCTAGTACTTCATGGTCCATAGCCTTACAACAGAGGCAACTAGGGTTTCTCCTAAGGCATTCCTTAGCAAGATGTCATGGTCTTCTGCAACTGTAACAAAGAGTTAATCCTCTCTTTCTCTTCAATGATTCCCAACTTTTCTTGTACTTCTTGCTAGGGTCATAATGGCTAGCCTGCAAAATTTCTTTCTAGGATCCTGCATCCATTAGTTAGTCCAAAAATTCTTTCTATGCATATGTATAACATATCTTTCATTATTCTTACTAGATCTATTCATATCAAACGTTCTTTCATCTAACAATGCCCTAGTTTTCAAGCTAGGACAAAATCTATCAAGCATACATAAATCCATACTTTAGAAACAAAAATTTTCACTTCTTTTACTTCTACAGGGCACAAAGCTTCTAGATCTAAGAACTTTTAACTATTCTTACCTTTATCAGAGCACAAAGCTTACATATCTTACTTCTTTTATTCAGTATCAACCTCTTTTCTTGCAGATTTGACTTTTTTTCTTCAGATCTTTCCTTCCTTCTTCAACACATAGCTTTTCAAATCAGGTGGATCACTACGCATTAGGGCATAGATCCATGCATAGAGATTTCACAATTTCAGGACGGGTCTTTGCACAAAGCTTCTTCTGCTCAGTTCTCAACAATCACAGTTTCAGGTCCCAACAATGGAACCATTTGTTGGCACAGGGGCATACCCAGGGTTCAACGCTACAACAACACACCAAAAAAACCCTAACTACCGGCCCTTTCGGCAACACCTACGAAGAAGTTGAAGTCTCACCCAAGGTAGAGGCAGGGGTGGTTGCAAGACTCAGGTGTCTGCAACCTTAGCTGGGACACAGATCTGTGATTATAACACTTAGCAATCACTTACCATAGATTATTCATCAATATTCAACCCTTATGATACTTCGCATATAGCATAGAGCATCGCGGTATGTACTTAGATCTAAGATAATTCAACACTTAGCCACAACAAGATAGATTAGATTCGGTAGATCAAGCACTAAGCATCTTACATACCAGATCTAACATTCATTCATATCTTAGAAGCACAAAGCATAAATAGATCTATCTAAACACATCAAAGCACTTAGCAAAGGAAGAGACAAACACATCAGGTCGAGGCACAAAGCACAACACACAGATTTACCGTGGTTCACACCCACCCTGGGGTTGCATCCACAAAGTCTTCTTCTTTATTAGCTTCAATTAATCAGGTTACAACACAGAGCCATTCAAATCCCTCTTCGCATAGGACAAAAGATCTGCCCAGCTCGCTAGATCCTTCTTCCTTGCGCTAAAATCATAGAGCCTTCTACAATATCCCGCACTTAGTCTCTTACAGTATGCAAAAAGCATTTACAATCATTACCAACACTTAGCACAACTCACAACTCTTTGATCACATAGATCACACTCTACTACTCTTCTCNCCTTTCACTTACTTCACCTATACATCTATTTATACATACAACAATGGGCCTAAGTGTGGGTAAACCCACGGGCTGACATACCTTTCCCATTACATTATCCCCCAAAACCCAAAAAGGACCCAAAAAGGGGTCTAGCTTCCACGATTTCCGCTTCGCGTTGCGCTCCATCTTTGACAAGTTGTCAAAGTCCCAAAAACGGTAAAATATGACCAAGTGTTCCTCAAAACTTGGTCAGGGCCAACACTGGTCAAGACAAACCACAACAATTTAAAACATTTCTTAAACCAAAAGAGCCTATTAGCAGAACAACAAAAATGGGCAAGTAAAATCCAAGTTCTTAGCTTCGAGATTATATATAAGAAGGGAAAGGAAAATTTGGTTATTGATGGCTTATCAAGGAAAGATGAGGGAGATGTGACACTTTATGTTATTTCAATAGTCACCCCTGAATGGGTCTCAAATTTTCAAGACGATTACATGAAAAACATGGAGATAAGAAAGATAATCAAGGAGGTTGAAAGTAACAATGGAACAAGACCTAATTTTACATGGGAAAATGACATACTTTGGTACAAAGGGAGGATATATTTATCCAACTCTTCCAAGGTCAAATTCCAAATCCTAAAGAAAATCATGATTCTCCCTCTATAGGCCATGTGAGATTTTTCAAAACCTACTACAATATACGACAATCCTTCTGTTGGAAGGGAATGAAGAATGATGTCCAAAATTACATGTAATAACATGACACCTGTCAGTGCCAAAAGTTTGAATTAGTTGCTTCTCCAAGTCTCTTTCAACCCCTTCATATTCCTATCAAAAATGGATAGAAATATCTATGGATTGTATCACAGGTCCTCCCACTTCAGATGTGGAAGATAGCATATTTGTAGTTGAAGATGGATTAACCAAATATCCTCACTTCATTGTAATATCATCAAAAGCCAAGACTAGTCAAGTTGTTAATAGCTTCATAAAAAATATCTATAGATTCCATGGGTTTCCCAAGGTTATTTTCAGTGATAGGGATCCCAAATTTACTAGTAAATTTTGGAAGGAATTATTCCATCAAGTTGGGACCACCTTAATCATGAGTTTGTCTTGTCATCCACAAATTGGTGGGCACATTGAAGAAACAAATAAATTCCTTGAAGGGTACCTATGAAATTTTGTGAATGATTGTTAGTCACAATGGGAAAATTGGTTGCATTTGGTGGAATGGTGGTATAATACCACATATCACATTTCGAAAAAATTAACTTCCTTTGAGGATTTATATGGCTATCCTGCCCCATCGGTAAAAGAGTATGTCGTCACCAATTTCAAAACACTTGCAATGGAAATTTACCTAGCCACTTCTGATGAAATATTTTGTATCCTTGAGACTCATCTTGAGCAGTCAAGGAATTCAATCAAACAACAAGCAGATGTGAAGAGAACCAATCGTGAATTTGAGGTAGTATATTGGGTGTTCTTCTGTCTCCAACCATAAACTCGCTCAAAAATTACAAAAACCATAAACTTGCACCCAAGTTTTATGAGCCCTATCAAATCCATAAGAGGGTAGGCCAAGTAGCCTATGCCCTAGATATACCCAACAATAAGAAATTGTATGATGTTTTCCATGTCTATTGTTTGAAGAAGAAAAAGTTGGGCACAACAACCCATGTATAGATAGAGTTTCCTTTACTGGATGAAGAAGGTAAGTTAGTTATGGAGACCGAATGCATCTTAGAAGTTAGAACCAAAATCCTTTGTTCTAAAATTGTGAACATACCTGAAATTATATACCACAAATGTCATCCAAGGAAACGATATAATGCACAGTTGACTTGACCAATGGAATTCAATCCTATTGCACACATAGTGTGAATGAAACCCAAAACCAAAATCCTATTGCACACATAGATCGGAAGAAACCAAAACCAAGTGCATAATCACCGAGATATGTGGGTGGGACAGATTACAGAAAAAGTTTATAATAAACTTTTTCTATTAATCCCTCAGCATTAATAGAAAAGTTCTACTAATGTCTCACAGACAATAGAAAAAAGTTTATAATAAACTTTTCCTATTAATGCACCCCCCACCCACACATATGTGGAAAATTAATAGAAAATATTATAACTTTTTTCTATTAATGCCCCACCCACCACCCATACCAACACACCCACATGTAAATTATCAATAGTGTAAAGTCATTATAAATTTTTCTATTAATGCCCCCCATGACACATAAGGGTGGGGGGCATTAATAGAAATACTTAATAAAGTTTTTCATTAATGCTCCTAGACATATGTGGTGGGGCATTAATAGAAAAGTTTATTATAAACTTTTTCTATTAAAGCCCTGGGCATTTGGTTGAAAAAGTTTATAATAAACTTTTCTTATTAATGCCCCCCACCCCCACCCACCATTACATGTCATGGGGGGCATTAGAAAGTTTGAGACAACTTTTCTATTAATGCCTCCCCCACACATGGGTGGATAGGCACACAGTAATAACCCTTCTATTAATGTCTCTCATTCACTTCCCACCCACCCCATTACATGTCATGTAGCACACAGTGTTTTAATAATTTTTTTCTATTATTGCCCTCCCCACACACATATGTGGGTGGGTAAGGGTAGCATTAATAGAAAAGTTATAATAAACTTTTTCTATTAAATTCCCCTCCACCCACATGCAGGGGTGGGGAGGGGCACACAGAAAAGTTTATAATAAACTTCTTTCTATTATCATGCTCTCACCACACCCACATATGTAGGGTGGGGGCATTAATAGAAAAAAAAAAAAAAAAACTTTTTCTATTAATGCCCCCACACACCCACATGTAGTGGTGGTTTTATTACTCTCCAAACCCACACAAGGGTGGGGCATGTGGGGGCATTAGTTGTTATAAACTTTTTCTATTAATGACCCCCCAGACTTCCATTACACCACCCACACAGGTGGGGGGCACAATAGAAAAAGCTTATTGGGGTGGGGGGGCATAGTGTTGATATAACTTTACACGCCCCCAACTCACACACCCCCATGTGGGTAAGTGGGGGGCATTAATAGGAAAAGTTTATTATAAACTTTTTTTTCTGCCCCCACCCACTATATACATCACCCACATATGTGGGTGGGGTATTAATAGAAAAAGTTTATTATCAACTTTTTCTATATTGTTTCGACGCCCCACATATGTAGGGTGGGGCACACAGTAGGAAAGCGACATAAACTTTTCACATGTTTCACTCATCTCATGAGACGTCCCACATATGTGGGTGGGGCATTAATAGAAAGTTTATTATCGTCCTTTCTAGTTATCAGCTCCATTGCGTGGGTATCGGGGCATTAATAGAAAAGTTGATAATAAACTTTTTCTATTAATGCCCCCACCCACATATGTGGGTGGGGGGCATAATAGAAAAGTTTATTATCAACTTTTCTGTTAATGTTTCTGCTCGGCACCCACATGTATGTGGTGTAAGTAAAGTATTAATAGAAAAGTTGATAATAACTTTTTCTATTATCGCTCTTCCCCACCTGCCATGTAAGGATATGTGGTGGGTGGGGCATTAATAGAAGATAATGAACTTTAATCTTTTCATATTAATGCCCCCCCCCCACCCACATATGTGGGTGGGGGTGGCGGGAGACATTAATAGAAAAAGTTTATCAATCACTCGGAGAGATAACGCACAGACTATCCACCTATCCCAACTTTCAACTATCTCCTTTCACTTAGAATTTAATCTTGTAGTGCTACAATCCTCAGCTCAATTTTCATTCACAACATTCAAATTCTAACTTTGATGACCAAATAGTGAAAATTGTTTGAATAATTATAACAAAACGACTCGATATACCCTGATTACCCTAGTTACTAAGTCTGGATTGAATCCAATTGGATCCTCTAAATCTCTAAAATTTAATGCCAATTGGATAGTCCAACAACCAAATCGACACATTAATGGCTACGGTGGCTAATTAGATTTTTTTTCGGCAATCACTTTATACTTTAGTATTTGGACAAAGTTTTGAAACACATCGATATAAATTTCGAATGAAAGTGATTATACAGATTTCAAAATTCTGGCCGAATTAGATCACCGATCGCATTTTACATTATGAAAAATGAAAGTTGAAAAACGTGGCAATGGGTATTATAATCCACATAAATTTTAAATTTGCCATCATTTCCCTTTCCCACTTTTTGATCGACGAAAGTGAGAAATGATTTCCGATGATCACTTGTCCGCGTAAAAATTTACTTTTGTTGCCAATGAAGTGATTTCAAATTACAAATAACATTAGAAACTTGGTTTATTCAAGGCCAAAGGACTTAGAAAAAATGTGTTTTTTCTTGGGACAAAAAACAATGCATTAAACGCTAAATGATACGTAAAAATCCATCAAAAATAAAAATGCATAATTTATTGGCCAATGAACAAAATTTAAAGAAAAATTGGTATCCAAAAATTGTAAGAACAAATCAGGATGTGGATGTGTTGTGGACTCAACAATATGATAGGGCAACTCAATGTATATGACTTTCTCCTTTGATACCCTTTCACAACAAGTTGCTCAAAGTTTCTTGCATTCTCCTTTAATACCTTCTCACATCAAGGAAGTGTATTGCCATATCTCCAAGCTTATAGACTTTAATATCGCTCTAATACCATGTTATAAAATTTACTATGCATCATACAAGAAATAGGAGCAGAGAATATGAACACGAGTAATTTTATAATGCTGGAGTCATTTTTACAATGAGAGCAATTCCGTTTTATTTAGCTAGTAGGTAGTTACCTGACCTCAATTCCTTTTCTTTAAGGACATTTATTAAACCAATGCCTATCATAATTAACTATTAAAGCCACTTATGTAATGTGCATTTATTATTTCATTACATTAGCTATCTTGAACCGTTGTACTCCAACAGATAGATCAAAATGACCAACCCCAAGTGAAGAGAAAATCCAATGGCATAACTCCATGAATGTCCAAAAACATATCCAAGATATAAAGTCACACTAACATAAGCTCAGTTTGAGTATGACCAAACTATTCCTAATTAAGAGTGAAGGGGAATCAAGAGTGAAGATGACCCTTTATAGACATAGTGTTCCTCTTAGGTTTTTGTATGAAGTATAGATCGACCTTCTAGAATCATCCTAAAATATTTACCCTTTAAGCACACCATAAGTGATCAAATATGACTAAATCAACACGGACATGCCCCCTTATCATTCTTGACCATGTCAAGGGGTACATATGGTTTTTGGCCCTTCTTTAGCATAGTTGCACAACTTTTGAAGAGAAATTCCCATAAATCAAATTAACAAAGGAGAATTATAATTAACCGGGAAATTGGACATTTCATCCAATCCATACTAAATAGACGATATAACAGTGAATTCTAAGAATAAAATAAATTTATAAATACAAACCAAAGTCTCACCACTCGCAAGATTACAAGGTCAATCTCCCTTTCAAATTGGGAAAAAAAGGAAGAATTGAACAAATAAGAACTGGAAAATACACTAGAATAAATAAATAAAAGAAAGCACAAAGAGAGAGAACGAAGACAAATAAAGAAGGAAGAAAAGGAACTGAATGAAGCTTGGTAGGAAGACACAAATTATGCAAAGAGATGAAAAGAATTTAAAGAGAAAAATAGAAAAATGAGAAAGGGGAAAAAGAAGCAGAAACAATAAAGACGAATATATAATAACGAAAGAGAGGTGACGACACTAACAAGGATAGGGAGAATAAAAAGGGAAAAAGGTTGAAGAACATGAAGAAGAGGGGAACATATCAGATACAACCTCAAAGGCAAGGAAAGGGGTAAATGGGATGATACAAATAATAGTTCTAAGGAGGATCGAGGACATGGACATGAAATAGGAGGTGGGACTAAAGGGATAATAATAGATGGGCATGTTATATGAACTCATGAGAAAAGTGGATGATTTAGAAAAATGAAGACATGAGCTTAAGACTCAATCCATAAGACTCAATCCATTTCCAACACAATGGAAATATAATAGTATTTTTTTGAATAGGTAACTTAATCTAATCTTGAATTAGTGTGAGACAAACCAACACAACAAGAAGACATGTGAAAATTTAAAAATGGTTTTTAAATGAAGATAAATTAATTAACAATAAGACACAACACATAAGACATGTAAAAATTAAAAAAATGGTTTTTGGATGAAGATAAATTATTAACAATAGTTGTAGAAGACACACTCAAAGAAAGGACAACATTGATAGAATCCATCTTGAATTTGATTAAATTTCGAAGAAAAAATTGAAATGGCCATATAAGGCAAGTAAAGGACAATATTTTGAATGATATGATATGGAGAATTGGACAAAAGTGTCTTGGAGAAGGTCATGGAACCCTGCAACACAATGGATGGGAGTACATTCCAATAAAGCAACTAGGGTATGCAATATATTCAATAGCCAACATTACAACTAGTATTTATCCAATAAGTGAAGACGAGGATGGAATTCGTGTTAAGGAAATTTCAATCCTATGCAAAGAGATGTAAGTATTGGATAAATGAGAAGGATACAAACTATTAGGTGAGGGAAAAGAAATGTCAACACTAGCCATGATTTGTAAACTGTCGTGGATATTCCATTTGATAGTTTGTCACAACATATTTAACAAAATACTGAAATGTTTACTATCAAGGTTAATTTCCTTTAGATCTTAGATTCTTTAATTATTGGTTTTCTACTTAAAATGTATAAAATAGTTGAAATGCGAAAAATAGAGAACATAAATAGATACTCAGACACCATATAAAAAATAAAATAAGATATAACCCGGGAAAACCAATACCAAAGAAAACTTGGCTAGAAGGTGAGGTCGCTCTACTCGCTTTTCTTCAAATGCTAGTAAAAAGAAAGAGGCACTCCTTGTGGAGTTGCCTATGACATTGTGGCATGTTTGGATGCAACAGAATCTCTCCTCCTCTATTATGCTCTCAAATTATCACTCCTACATGCTCTTCTCGAATATGGAACAAACACAATGCTAAAGAATGGAACCCCTTCTCCTCCTAGTTGTAATTTTCCCAACTAGGATAGATAGAAAAAAAATATTCGTTGCCTAAATTATTATTTTTCTTAGTGTGTTTTTATCAAATGCTTTATTGGAAATGCCTTACAAATAGCTTGCATATGTCACCAAGATAGGAATATTGTTAAATATATCACATGAACCCATTACACACAAAATAAAGAAGAACCTTGGAATCTTATTATGGTATGGAAATACAAAGATCATTATTATTTGTAACAACATCTGCAAACCCTCCTAAACATACACAGATCTATTGGCTAAAAGCAACTGCAATATCTAAGAACAACAATAAACCTGGTAATGATGCCTAAAATCTCCTCAAGATATGTCTTCCCTAGATTGTCTAGACTTCATTGGTGCGGTATCAATCTGCTCCATAAAACACCTACCTCCATGATCCGTCCACCCAAAACTCAACAAACCTGTAACCCTAATTTGCAGAGATTCTCATTGGATGAGGCTACACAACAAGCGGGGCCTCGCAAGATGAAGTTGGCCAACAAGAGGGGCCTTGTGGGATGCCCTGTATTCAACCCATGGGAGTGACCCCTATAAAGGTTTTCCCAAAACCCTCCTGGTCTCTGCAAACTCAGTGATCGATCTCCTCTGGAAAGATCTGTCAACTCCCTGTGTACGTTGATATTCTCCCAAGATGAAATAGACCAATCTAAGACTTCAATCAATACCTCACATGGATCCTCTTCCTTTTTTAGATAGGGTGGATATTTCTTCACTGAAACCAAAAAAAATTGTGGAGGGGTTTTTCTAAACCCTAACAAAACAATGGATCCAAGAGCACTCCAAAATGAGAGATCAAATCATAATGTCAAAGAGAAGGGTTACCCCTCTATTTATCCTTCCTCTGGTTCTTCTATATTTTTCCCCTTTTTTGACCAAATCAAACCCTCACTTTATTTTCCCTCCACTTTCATTTAAATATAATTATTTATTTTGTTTAATGTCACTTTAGGGTTTGTCATTCTTTTAACCTAGTGACACCAAATAAAGCTCCTTGACTCCCTTTTCCTTGTTGACTATGTTGGGTATGTGTTATATTCTTTGCATGAGTAGTAGTGTCTGAGTGCCTGCACCGGGCGTGCAGGGGGGTAAGA
>SNQJ01S0010955.1:287903-310899 GCA_010110895.2 Picea sitchensis
CTTTAGGCCATTAGTTGTAATTATACCTCCTAGTCTCCTATATATACCAAGGAGACATTTTCATTTTGAATCATCTTGTACTTGAACATTTAAGTGGGGTAAAAGGAGGTTGCCCCCTCGAAGAGGCTTATTATCTGAAATTATCTCTTTTTCAAGGCGTTGAGTACTTTTTCTATGGTTTTTCTATGCTATATTGATATTTGGTTCTTAACATATGGTATCAGAGCTCAAGGTCTTGGGGTTTCGCTGCTACATATGAGACACCTTGTCATTTTCGCTATAACTTCTTTTATACAACGTTTCGGAAGGAACGACTTAGAGGATATTTAGTAGACGGATCAAGGTATGTTGGATTCAAAATTCAGTTCTTGAGGCCTTATACTTTTGGAGATACAACCTGTACAAGATAGGATTCTGGAATCATCCTGAAATGAGTCATTGCAGAATTTTTGCTATAAAACATTTTCTGTAATGTTTCAAACCCTGAAATTTGGAGGATATTTATAGAAATTAGTAAGGTATTTTTGGTAGAAATTTCATCTTCTGGGTCATCTTAAATTTGTATATACACCTTGTGTAAGATAGGGTATCTGACTAGTCCTATTGACTAGTCTCAAAAAGGTGTTTCAGGTAAAACAATCTTAACTTATTCCTAGAGTATCAAAATTGAGTGGGACTAGTTTCATTGGATCTTGGACAGTCTGTAGTATTTTTGGTGTGAGTTTCAAAATTTTATGTCAATTATTTTGTGCGGGGCACGCTATACAAGTGAGATCTCCTGGAAAGGCCAAAAATCGGCAAGTTGTGGGGAAGTTACTGTAAATTCCACTTGGCACATCCAATTTTGATCAGACCTGTGGCATTGCAGAGAAGAAATATCAGAGAACTACATAAAATAAAGTATCATACCCAGAAGGGCCGAAAATTGGGAGATATAACATAAGACATATTGTCTAGCAGAACCACCTCAAAATCAAGGTTCAAAAGTGATACTTGGCCAACATGCCACCCAAAAAGGAAACTTCTACACCAAATAAGCATCCAGAAAATCCTACTTGGACTCTTGATGAAGGTGAAGAAATGTGTAGGGACATAAATGATTTACAAAAGAAGATAGTAACAAAATATGAACTACAAGAGATGATGGAGGGTTTAAAATGGGAGATCATGGAAGTATTGAAAAATTTCGTAACAGAGAAGACACTTGAAAGTGAAAATGCATCCCATGAAATTCATGATGAGGACACAAGGAAGGTGAATCAAGAATGAAGAAACTCCAACTTTTGTTTGAAGACCAACCAAGTTCCTAAGATTGATATGAGGAAGTTTGATGGCAAGGACCCAATCACATGGATACTTTAGATGGAGTAATTCTTTGATCTCCATAATGTGCCACATACAAAAAAGGTACGAATTGCTTCTTTATATTTAGAACCTAATCAATTTGTATGGTATCGATGGCTTTGTTCTCGCAATCACTCGTCACTTGGATAATTTTCATGGAAGAAATGATAGCACACTATGAGCATACAAGGAGCAATACCTTATTTAGCCAATTGATAAATCTCAAGCAAAAGGGTTCAGTTACCGAGCACATTGAGGAAGGGTTGGATTCACAGAAGACACAGAACTTCCCAAGGTGCAGAATAAAGGTAACTGATATTCCAGATAGGCACTTGATTGATGTATTCCTTAGAAGACTTTAAGGATAGCATTCAACATGAGGTTAGCAGGAACTAAATCATTGGAGAATGCATTTAAGGTGGCAGAAATGTTGAAAGTAAAAATATGGCTGTATTACTAGAAGGACCAATCTAACATCTATAGAGAGAACAATCTCAACTAACCTACAAAACACCTCAACAATTGGAGGAAAAAGAGCGAGTTTATGCTTTGGTGGCTTGATGTAAGTCTGATGGGGACATAAGTGTGGTGAGAAGAATTATTCTATATAGATTGTGAAGAGGAAGAAGAACAAGAACAGAACCATATCAATTAGAAAACATAGAAGCAATTTCGTTTGAAGAGTTGAATCCAACGATATAGTGTAATTAATTGGATGGAATTAGCACTCCTCAAACCCCCTAGATTGAAGAGTTGCATCAAAAAGAAAGTGGTAATAGTCCTAATTGATTAAGCATTCATAATTTCATTCACTATAAATTGTAGGAATCAATTTAGCATATGCTCATTGAGTTTCAAGTAATGATTACTTGAGATGGAAGGAACTATGCATTTGTAGGAAAATGCAATAAGATCGAAATACTATGGAGGAATATGTAATGAATAGTCCAATGATTTACTATACCCATGGGTGGTCTGAATGTTGTACCTAGGAATCAATGGTTACAATCATTAGGAGTAATGAATTTTAATTTTTAAGAACTTTTAATGAAAATTTCATGAAAAATTTTCATTGGAAGGAAGAAATTGAGTTAAGAGGTATCCTGGAAAACCAGTGGTGGTGAAATATGACATGACAAAATTATTAAAAGGAATGGGCATTATTGCACAGCTGTACTCACTGGATGTTCATCTAAACCATCTATTCCTCAAGAGATCCAGGGATGTTGATAAGCATTCCAAAGTATTTGAAGATATTCCCAAAAGGTCTTCCACCCACTCAAAATCATGATCATAGAAATTCACCTAATTCCACGGTATTCCTCTAACATCCCAGGCCATCTGGATACCCTTAAGCCAAGAAGGTGGGAATTAGTATGGTTGAAGAAATGTTGAAATTATTAGACCTAACCCAGAAAGTTTTTACTCTGCACAGGTGGTAATGGTATTCAGAAAGAATCATGGCATATGTGTCCGGATTATGAGGAAAGCTCAACAACATCACTATTAAAATGGTTCCAGTTCCTATCATTGATGAATTGTTAGATGGCTACATGGAACCCAATCTATTTCTAAAGAATTGGATCTTCGTTCGGGGAGGTATCATCGATTCAGGAATGAAGGAAGAGATCTCCCAAACAACATTACAGACTCCTTGGAAGGCCATTATGAATTTTTTGGTCATGCTTTTTGGACTTACAAATGCACCTTGCACAAATGCACCTTCCACATTCAAGGGTTGAGTAGATTCCATTTTCAAGCCCTTCCTTGAAAATTTGTATTGAGTATTTTTTGATGATATACTAATCTATAGTTAGTCTTGGGAGGATCGTAATGCAACATGTTGACAAGGTGCACACAACTACTAAAGGCAGCTATATTGCCAAACCATCCAAATGTTTTCTTTGGAGTAAAAGGAGGTGATATTTGGGTCATATTGTATCTCATACTTAGAAGGTGTCAGGGTAGACCCTAACAGAATTAAGGCCATGATGGTGGTTGATTCCAAAACATTGAAGAATCTTAGGGATTTTTGGGTTTGTGAGGTTACTACCACAAGTTTTTTAGGAACTATGGAAGAAAGAAAGCAACACCTTTACTTGACACTAACTAAGAAGGATGCATTTCATGGACTCCGAGGAGGCAACTAAAGCTTTTGAACAACTTAAAGAGGTGATGTGTAAAGCTCCTATCTTGACCATCTAGACTTCACAAAAACCTTTGTTGTGGAATGTGATGCCTCGGGGAATTGGAATTGGTGTTGTCCTAATACAGGAAGGAAGGCCCCTAGCTTTTTGAAAGTAGACCACTCGAGGGAAAGGACTTACACCAAACCCATTTATGAGAAGGAAATGATACCAATACTACATGCATTGAAGAAATGGTGTCCTTACCTAATAAGGTAAGAGCACTTCAAAGTCAAAAGCAGATCATGATAGTCTTAAATACTTCTTGGAATTCAAGACTATCTTGAAGAATACAACAAAAATGGGTAACCAAGATATTGGGTTATGATTTTGAAATCCTACATAAAGAGTAAAATGTTGTGGAAGATGCACTCTCAAGGAAAGGATGAAGATGTTGAGGCCTTTCTACGTGATCCCATCTTGATCCCTTAACTTAGATTGGCTAATAGAAACAAGGGATGAATGGAATAATGTGAAAAAGTCACGGACTCTCATTTCAAAGACATGACAAGATTCCAGTCATTAGATACATTTACATGGAAAATGATTACTATGGTACAAATGCAGCTTTATGTGTGAACTCCCAACTCAAACAAAGGTACTATTGTAATTGCACACCTCTCAATAGGAGGGCACTCGGGATTTTTTAGCTTTGTCATAGGAGATCAAGAAGGATTTTTTACTGGGATAGCCTTAAAAGCTGATATTCAAAGGTTTTGTGGCAAAATGTTTGGTTTGCCAACAAAATAAAAGTGGAAACAATTAATACCCAGGTCTTTACAACCATTATCCATCCCAAGTCAAGCGTTGGGAGGAGGTTTCCATGGATTTCATCACGAGGGTTACAAAGTATGAAGGAAAGAGTGTAATCATGAGGAAGGTGATTGTTGATAGAAGTGACCAGAATGCAGCACACTTTTGTACACTCTCTCATCCCTTCAAAGCTAGTATAGTTTCCATCGCATTCATGGAGCGGTTCAAAAGCTACATGGCAATGAGATTATTGTAAGTGACAAGATCCATCTTCCTTTGGACATTTTGGATAGAATTATTTTCTTGTTTGGGTACTCAATTGGCTCATAGCTCATCCTATCATCTCAATCTTATGGAAAAACTAAGATAGTGAGGCAAATATGCGGAAGGAATTTACCTTTTTTTGCTTTGTCTACGATAAACAAACACAATGGTTCAAATGGTTACCCTTGGCGGAATGGTGGTATAACACTTCCTTTCATCACCTTAACAAAAATGACACCATTTGGCACTTTATGGATACCACCCTCAACTTCATCCACTTCTTCTCTAAAATAAAATCTAAGGTTCAAACGGTGGAAGATCACATTGAGAATCAACAACAGTTCTCCAAATCTTAGGAATGGCGATCCTTGGCACAAAATCTCATGGAAACAACAAGGTAGATCCAACATGCATTAGTGAAAGAAGTTTGAAGTGATGGGGATTGGGTGTTTTAAAGACCACAACCATACAAGCGGATGTCCCTCAAAGCCAAGAAGGGATAATAAATTATCACCAAAACTATGGCCCTTATAAGGTGTTGCAAAGATTGGTACTATGACATACAAATTGGAGTTACATGCATCTTCAGAAGTACACCGAGTTTTCCATGTTCATGCTTAAAGAGATTTATAGGTGATGACAAGATCCCAGTTCAAACTATATTTCGAGAACTTGATGAGGAAGGAAAAATCATATTAGACCTTGAAGCCATCAACGACCTGGAGTCGCCCGGTGAGGGAATAGATCCAATTTTCGGTATCTCATTAAATGTTCTGAGTTGAAGATTCCACTTGGGAGATAGTAGCCTTTTATCTGAGAAGCATTCAGGTTACTTGGTGTGCAGACAACGCTTTGTCTCAAGGGGAGGGCATGTTAAACCCTAATATTGGCTTATTACCCCTTAATTAGGGGCATATTATATTAGTAATGTTATTTTATTTATGTTGAATTTGACCATTAGTTGTAAACTTGCCACCTCCTAGTCTCCTATATATATACCAAGGAGACATACCTCCTAGTCTCCTATATATACCAAGGAGACATTTTCATTTTGAATCATCTTGTACTTGAAAATTTAAGTGGGGTAAAAGGAGGTTGCCCCCTCAAAGAGGCTTATTATCTGAAATTATCTCCTTTTCAAGGCGTTGAGTACTTTTTCTGAGGTTTTTCTATGCTATATTGATATTTGGTTCTTAACAGTACATGAGATGGACCACACTGCGGAAAGAGAGGGGCCAAGTAGTGATGGAGTTCACCAATACCTTCCATACCTTGCACACCAAGCTGGGTATCAAAGACTTCGAGCGAAATTTGGTTCTAAAATACCGTGGAGCTCTACACAGATACATCGAAAATGAAATGGATTTTCTGGATATCTCATCACTCGGTGTTGCGAATCGATATGCTGTTAAAATAGAGCAAAAATTTAGGCACCAGAACAAAGGGGAGTTTGGATCTGCAAATCCGCAACAACCAAAGTATGAGAAAGGTGGCCCTAACAAAAAGCTTCCAGAAAACCAGTCTAAGCCACAAGAAAAGAAGGGTCACGGGAAGACAAAGAACACCAGAAAATGGTGTGATTTCTACAAAATCCCCTGGCACAACACCGATGAATGTCACTCAAAACAGTCATTGGTGGCTGAGATCAAAGACAAAGAGTTGAATCCTGATTCAGAATTTGATTATGAAAATACTAGTTAAAGATAGATCATCGACGCAGACCCCACTGTTATTGTCGTGACCGCAAAAATTCAACCAGAAGAACCAACAGATCCCAAAGATGAGGAGCGCCTTTTTCATTCACAGATGTGGGTGAAGGGGACCCTGCTGCATTTTATTGTTGATATCAGAAGCCAGAAGAACCTCATCTCAGCAAAGGTCGTCAAACAATTGGGATTGTCGACAACACCACACCCGCAGCCATACAACATCAGGTGGCTTCACCAGGGATGAGATATTTTTGTCATCCAACAATGTCAATTGTCATATGGCATCTATCCCTTCAAGGATGAGGTATTATGTGATCTTTCCCCACTGGATGTCTATGATGTTTTGTTGGGCCAACCATATATGTGGAAGCGCCATGCTATTTATGAGTCTTGACCCCATAGTGTCATTGTTACTCTAGGGGGTCATATCTACATAATACTAGAGGTAGTTACAACTATTGTCCCACCTAAACAGTGTCGCAAGGTAGTATCTCATACTACAAAATTCAGCTTCTTCACAATCTGTTCAAAAGGCGAACATAAGGATACTTCAACCACTACAACCTCAGCCCAAGGACCTTCTATCCAACAGAAACAGGTCGACAAGATTGCAAAAAAATGCAATAATTCCTTTTGCACATAGTCATCTAAGATAGCCTGACTATTTGAGCAAATTCAAGCCCGCCAACAACATGTTTGTGACAACCTTCCACAAATTGAGCAGCGCGACGTCTCCAGCAAGGCAAGCAACTCACCAAGATTCAGATTTAGCAAATGCTTCCCTCTTTCCCTCGGGAACTCAACGCAATGGATACCATTTCTTCCTAATGAGGGAGGATTGATCAAGGTGGATATCGGTGGCGACCCACCTATTCCACGGGCTCGAAAAACAACTTTCCATCTTGGCAGTTTTTCGGTAGTTTTTTCGGGTTCCAAACTTTTGGGGCCGTTTTGAGGCCCTAAACAACGTTTTTTGGGGATTTGGGGTCTAGGAAACTACCAAAGGCAATAGCCTGGACCAGTCGAAAATCATTCTTCTCGGTTATACCTTTCCAACGGTGTATCGAGCACCCCAAATGGAGATCATATGAAAAAGTTATGCCCTCGAGAATTTGACGCATCAACTACCCCCATCGGGGCCTACAAACCTTTTGGCTTTTCATCTTCTGGGGTTAGGGTTTTGGATTTTAATTATGTTAAAAAAAACCTTAGAGCCTCATCATAATAATAATATTCTTGTGAATGCAAGTAGCAGACACATCTCTTCTCAAAGATAAGCCGCCACCATTCTAGCGAGTCTTTCACTCTATATTTTTATAGTCTTTGTACATTTTCGCTCATTAATAGAAAATTGTGTATTATTGTATCTTTGTTTTTACGGTTGCATCTCTGATACATTTCTGTTATATTATTTGACATCCAAGATGTCTCTGTACATTTCTTTATTATATCTCTGCTCTCATTTCGTGCCAAAAATAATCTGGATCACCTCATCTAGTGGAAGACGATATGTCAAAGCAGTGACATGTTGTCCCAATGCCTTCTTGAGGCAGGATACATGGAAGGTGTTGTGGATTCTGCTACCCTCTAGTAGCTCCAACTCATATTCTACCTCCCCAACTCTCCTAAGAAATCTATAGGGTCCATAAAATCAAGGCTTTAGCTTCTCTGCACCACTCTTCTTCATCGACAACTATCTGTAAGGTTGCAACCTAAGAAAGACTAGTTTCCCAACCTCAAAGTTTTGTTCTACCTTGTGCCTATCTACATACATCTTTTGATGATTCTAAGTGGTCTGAAAATTCTCCTTCATGACTCTCAAGATGTCCTAGATTTCCTACAACCAGTCTTTGGCATTGGGAGCTCTGCTCTCCCCAAACACCAAATCCACAAAATATGGAGCACCATAGCCATACGATTCCCTTAATGGCCTCATCCCAATGGACATTTGATGAGTGGTATTGTAACAATTCTCCCCAATATGCAACCACTTTATCCATGCTCGATGTTTCCCTGACACATAGTTCCTCAGGAACCCCTCGATCCATTTGTTTACTATCTCGGTCTACCCATTTTTTGGGGGGTGATATCTAGTACTAGGTTTCAACTATGTCCCATATAACCTAAACAACTCCTGCTAAAATGCATGAGAAACCTACTATCTCGGTCATTGACTATGTTCCAAGGAAGAACATGGAGTATGAACACCTCCTTGAAGAATAGATATGTTATCTGAGATGCACTGCACTCTGAAGGAATGTTAAATAAGTGTGCATATTTAGTCAATCTATCCACTACCACATAGATATAGTCCATTCCTTGCACCTTTGGAAATCATGTGATTAAGTCCATGGAAATTTTATCCCACTTCTGCTTTGGAATTGACAAAGGCTAAAGCATTCCCAGAGGATGTGTAAACTCCAACTTGTTATGTTGGAAAGTCATGCACTCCCTCACATGATGAAGTACATCCTCCTTGATACCCTTCCATGAGAATCTCTCCCTCACCTACATGTAGGTCTTCGGATACCCATGGTGACCTGCCAGTGGTGCATCATGTATTTACCTCAAAATATTATCCTTGAGTGTGGACTCAGAGACAAGATAGATCTTGTCTTTGTAGTGGATGATGTCATCCACTACCCTCTACATTTCATCATGAATGCTTCCCTCCATCATATCACAAGAAAAGGTATTCTAGTATTCCACCAAAAGAATGGACTTCCAGTCTATTGAGATCTTTCTCATGGAGAAGGTTGCAGGTCTCCTGGATAGGGAATCAAAAAATATGTTCTTCTTTCCCTTTACATACTCAATGTAGAAATCATATGCCTACACCTTACTCGCCCATTTCTGCTTCCTCTCATTCTGGTCTCGCTACTCCAAGAAATATCTCAAGTTGTTGTGGTTAGTCTTAACCACAAAGTATCCTCCCACCAGATATTATCTGAACTTGGCCAATGCATGCATGATGGCCGCCAACATCTCACAACTACATTTGAATCCAAAATTCGACGACATCCTCCAATCCCACCCAAAACATTTGCATTGTCGTCGGATATTACCTTTCGAAATTGTAATTTTGTTGGGTTTTTTTCGAATTGGCCCCGACATCGTCAGATATCCAATGGCCATGGAGAAGGAATCAGATATCTCACTTCCACAAAATATCATCAAACCGTTACCCTTTGACCTGGACTTAGTCAAATTCTCCTTACATTTATTAAAGTAACGTTCAATAGTCAAAATCCTTCAAAAATACGACACCTATTTATTTATAAAAACTTGGAATGCTAGAAACATTCCGACATTTTTTCTATACTAGCGACAGCTTGCGAAAGTTACAAGGACTGTTTTTCCTACGGTAAACCATAATTATTTTATTTGTTACTATCATTAAAAATATTCAAAGTGTGGAGATTAATTTTTTAAGATCAATAATCATCACTAAAGCTTGGAAAAATAAAATGTCACATAACAATATTCTTGATCCACAAGAAAAAAATCGACAATTACTTGCTAGATTGTGGGATGGAGTGAAAAGAAAGGGTGATGGGAAATGTTATTGTCCTTGTAGTCAATGTAGAGGATTTAATACGAGAACATTAAATATCTCAATAGCTAAAATACATTGTAGGGAATATGGACACGTTGAGGGGGGCATGAATATCATTCGTTGGTAAGTTGTTCATTATATATGTCTTTATATTGATCATTTTTGTAAATGTATGTATTATTTTTATATTTGTTGTATATACACTAATATATTTTGATGATTTGTAATTATAAAGGAAAGGCCTCCTAGGGCATATCCGCACATGGAGAATGTGGTTGAAAAATAAGCGTTGAAGGAACATGCACTTGCAAATACTGAAGATCAAGTTAATGATCATATGGAAGACGATGATCATGTTGATAACATATTTGAGGATGATGGTACAAATACATTGATCCATGATACATTTAATGTTAGAATGGACGATGATGATCATGAAAATGATGACTTTGTTGATGTTCATGATTTACCTCTACTTGAGAAGGCATACAAACCCCTTTATGAAGGCTCCAACATAACTCTTCTCTCTGTTGTATTGTTGATAATGAACTTGAAGGTTATGAATGGTTTTTCAAACACGTCGATCACACATATGTTATGGTATGTAATATATTTCATTGATCACACACACACACACACACACACATGATCATGATAAAGGATATTGTTGTTCCTCTAAAAAATTTATTGTTAGTTCATCAATAAAATTAATATGGATGAAATACTTGTTGTTAATATTCTTGATATTATATTAACCATTTTTTTTAATCTGTTGTATCAACTTGATAGGTGAATATTTGTTACCACCGTCAAATATTTTACCTCGTACATACCGAGATTTATCTGCCATCATGAAATATATTGGGATGGAGTATCAAGCAATTGATCCATGTCCCAATTATCATATTATATATTATAAACAGTATGAATTTGAAACAGAATTCCCTGATTGTCATAGCAGTAGATATCGAACAAATCAAGTGACAAAAAAGGTGCCTTGCAAGGTTCTTCGTTATATTCCCATTATTCCATGCTTGCAATGATTGTTTAGGTGCAAAAACTTAGCAGAATTGATGGATTACCATGCACAAAATAGAAATGAAGATGACATTCTTTGAATTCTTGCAAATGGTTATGCATTTAGAGACATGGAGGAAAAATGACCACACTTTAGAGAATAACCTCGTAACGTGAATATTTCTTTGGCAACGGATGGTGTCAATCCATTTGCAAAGATGAGATCTATTTACTTGGTGTGGCCTTTTTTTTATTATAAAAAATGACATTCCTCCATGGATGTCAAAAAAGAGGGAGCATATAATGTTGGCAATGATTGTTCTAGGTATTTGTTTACAACAATGTTTTTTTAATGAAGTAGCATCTCATTTGTCATATTTGTTGCATATTGTCATACATTTATTTTCATTTACTCATATATATTATTTATGTATGTAAAATGGTTGTAATAATGATGTACTGTATATGTTCAAATCAATTAGGTAAGTACCAAGTTAAAGATATGAATGTATATATCGAGCCTCTTATTGACGAGCTACTAAAGCTATGGAATGGCATCACCATGTATGATGTCTCTAGACCAATAGGGAAAAGGAAATTTCAATTCCATTCAATGCTTGCATGGAAAATTCATGATGCTCCAGGATAACACATTTTTGTGGTATGTAATTATAACGTGCACTTTAATAGTATTTAATTTTATGAAGTTGATATATTAATCATGCATGTCTTTTAAATAATTCATTATTAATTATATAAAATATATTATAATTGACATAGTTAATCCATCTCTTGCAGGTCTTCAAACAAAGGAAAAATTTGCATGTCCAGTTTGTGGTCCTAATATGAAATCTCGTCAATCAAAAAGTTTAGGAAATGAGGTGTTTGATGAGTATAGGCACTTTCTCTCTAAGAATCATAGGTGTCGAACTACCGAAAAAAATCTTTTCAATGGGAAAGAAGAGACCGCATTAAAACCACACAGAATGACACCTCACCTATGGAAGTTGCAATATAATAGAAATTGTCAAGGTACAGATCAAATTTTCTATCTATGATCATCATATATGAAATGGTTTTTATTTTATTTTATTTTATAATGTGTTTTGATAATTTAATGTAATTGATAATGATTTTTGTAATTTCTTTAACTATGATTCATGATGGTTGTGATCATGAAGGTGTTAATGGGCCTCCATGAGGAATGAAAAGTTATCCAAAACAATTCAATAGGTTTCCCTACTATGAGCACCTGCAAATTGTTCATTTGTTTGATACAATGCATATCGTAAATAATGTAGCTAAAACATTATGTCGAATATTGGATGGAAGGAGTGACAAAGAAAAAATTGTCAAAATTTGCAGTGACATTCAAGAATCCAATCATGCAATGAAAGATGTCATTGAATTAAATAACGATGGATACCAAATTAATGTAATCTCTCTTCCATGGTTATTGATAGAGCAACAAAGCAATGTTGTAAAAGAAGTCATATGAAAAATTAAATTTCCCACGGGATTTTGTTCGAACATAAAGAATATCTTAATAAAGAAAGGTGATTTTGGGGGGGTAAAAATGCATGATTGGCATGTCTTCATTAAGGTAATTATTCTGGTTTATATATTTCTATATTTGTATACTACATGTTATTGGTGTACTTTTTTGTGTGCTTTTGGAAAAAATAATGAAATGATTTTATTGTTACAATATGTTCTACCTTTATCTCTCCCAGACAACTTCGACAACAATATCAAACAAGTTATATATGATCTTGGAAAATGCATGAGGTAAGTAGCAATATTTTGCATGCATAAAGTATTTAATTAATTCGTTGTAGAACTTATATTTGACATGTGTTTTAGTAATTGTACTTATGTACTATATGGTTTATATTCATTAAATCTCGTGATTTGCTTGCATCACTTGTAGATGGTTTTCATCTAAAGAAATCCATAAAGAAGATATAAAGTATTGGAAGAGAGAAATTACTTGTCTAATGTGTGAAATGCAAAAGTTTCTACCTTCGTCATTTTTCAATGCACAAGAACACTACCTCATACACCAACTTGAGGAAATTGAATTGTGTTGACCTATACACACAAGGTCAATGTGGATGGTTGAAAAGCACTTGAAATTTTTGAAGGATTTGGTTAGATAGAGAGCATGTCATGAGGGTTCTATGGTGGAGGGATATATGGTATACCAAACCATGGTGTATATTATTGATTATCTTCTAGGGTTATCATTTATTAAGATCGATTTAGATCGGCGCATTGGTGATCCAAACTCCATTAACAAATTTGAAGGGGAGTACCTGATGGGGAAAGGTAGATCAAGGAAGGTGAAAGACAATTATTAGATGGTGTAGATTAATTATAGTACATTTGACTGTTGGTTTTTATGTATATATCGTACTTAAATATTTCATTTTTAATCTTCAATATGCATCAATTATAAAGGTATACCGCTTTAAGTAATTATACGTTTTTGAAATATTGTAATTTTATTCTCATGCATTTGGTCGAGAGTGAGATGCACTACATTTATACGTCACAAACAATATTGATTAGATGAAGGTATGGATTGAACGATGTAAACAATATGGTCAAGGATTACATGGGAAGGTGTGGCTTCATTGGTTAAAGAAGCACACCGCAATGGAGATACCAATCTTACACAAAGAGAAATTGATTTAGCATATGGTTTAAAAGATAAACAGGCAAGCATATTGATAAGCCATACTATTTTATTATTTTCAATTATATTGATGTACAAGTTGATTTTTTTTTTCTTTGCTTACTTTCCAAACATAAAATATTTACTTAATTATCAATTGATGATGTCATTTTTACATGTTTAGAATATTGTTGGTAAAACACCATAAGGCTATGTGGTGCAACGGTCGTAAATTTCGCATAGAAAAGTTGGATGAAATGAAGAAAAATTATGATTTTGGGATAACTGTAGTCTTTGAGGTGATGAATGTTTCCTCTAGAAGTGACAGACATCCATAATTGTCAGAAAATCGATGTTATCATAGGTATTTGGAAGATATTATTGAATGTGACTTTAAATCCTTAAAATTAGTTATATTCATTGTCAAATGGTATAGGCTATGATTGAATCAACATGATCCTAATAGAATTTTTATTGAACGTGCTAATGGATTTACCATGGTCAATACAAGGTCGCTTGAGCCAAGAACAAAGCCCTATGTTATTCCAAGTCAATGTAAACATGTATTTTACTCATAGGTTCCAGGTAGAGTGGGATGGTCATTTGTTATTAGACATGATCTAAGATGAAGGCCGGTAAAGTATACTGTAGAGGAAGATCAAGAGGGTATTGAAGAAGAAGATGATATAGAGGATCAACATGATTTAGATGATCATGTTTCAGAGGAAGATGTTGAAGAATTACTTGAAACAGATGATGTAGGAGACAATGTTCATGAAGATGATATCGATGATGACTTTATCAAAACTAACATTGACGATGACAATGATGATATGGCCAATCCTTACAATGATGAATCTGGATCGAATGATACAAATGTGGACTTGGATGGAGAAGATGATCAATTACATAGAAGTGTATGAGGTATGCCTTAATTAAGAAATGTCTCCTACAACATATACCGACATACTAGAAAATGACATAATTAAACTTGAACACTAATTTATACAATATACCAATACAAGTTAATAGATATATTGACTTGTATTGGTATATTGTATAAATTATTGTTCAAGTTTAATTATGTCATTTTCTAGTATGTCAGTATATGTTGTAGGAGACATTTCTTAATTATGACAAAAAAACACATTCATTTATTTTCTAGTAGATATATTTTGTCGTGTTTTGTCGAATTGAGAGTGACGTGAGGGGGGCATGACAGATGAGATTCCACCTTCATGTGGTTGGCCCCGTTCAGTAGAGAATATTAAACAATTCTCGAAACTAAAAGAAGCTCGACAAGGTTAATGCACACCTATGCTTATTTAAACTAGTTCGTTATTATATAATATTTAATAAATAAAAAATAAGACACGCTTTCTCATGTACTTGAAACCGACGCAGATAAATCATGACATGTGAATGAGGCCAACGCTGAATTGTTTTCAATTTGTGATGAAATTTCAAATGGTTAGACTAAACACATGAAATGACAGTATGGGAGGTTTTCCAGACTCAAACATGACTCGCACAAACAATTTCACAATCAAACAACAAGCCTATAAAGTAATTAATGTGAAGGGAGACAAGGCCAATTTTTTGGGTGGCATCGTCTGCTCATGTACTTGAAATGAGGGCATATAAATCATAACATGTAAATGAGGCCAACGTTGAAATTTTTTCAATTTGTGCTTGTATGGACTGGAATTTGACATGGTTAGACTAGATGCATGCATTGTCGGTGTGGGATGGTTTCCAGACTCAAACATGACTCACACAAACAATTCGACAATCAAATAACAAGCCTATATAATAATTAATGTGAATGGGGACAATGTTGATTTATTTTTCAATTTGTTCTTGTATGGACTGAAAGTTCATGACATGTTAGTACAACACACATTCATTGACAATATGGGAGGGTTTTTGGACTCAAACATGACTCAAACAAAGAATTAGAAAATCAAGTATTCTTTCGTTATTCTATCAAAACCCAAAAATAAGGCGTGCCTTCTCATGTACTTGACCATGCTTATATGTGACATGTGAATGGGGCCAACATTGAAATTTTTTCAATTTGTTCTTGTATGGACTGAAATTTGACATGGTTAGACTAGACGCATGCAATGACGGTATGTGAGGGTTTCCAAACTCAAACATGACTCACACAAACAATTTCACAATCAAATAACAATCCTATAAAATAATTAATGTGAAGGGCAACAAGACAAACTTTTTGGGTGGCATAGCCTGCTCATCATGCACTTGAAACTGACACATATAAATCATGACATGTGAATGGGGCCAATGTTGATTTTTTTTCAATTTGTCCTTGTATGGACTTAAATTTGACATGGTTAGAATAGATGTAGGCAATGACAGTATGGGAGGGTTTCCAAACTCAAACATGACTCACACTAACAATTTAACAATCAAACAACAATCCTATAGAATAATTAATGTGAAGGGAGACAAGGCCAATTTTTTGGGTGGCATCACTTGCTCATGTACTTGAAACCAACGAATATAAATCATGACATGTGAATGGGACCAACATTGAATTTTTTTCAATTTATGCTTGTATGGAATGAAATTTGACATGGTTAGACTAGACACATGCATTAACGATATGGGAGGGTTTTCGGACCCAAACATGACTCGCACAAACAATTTGACAATAAAACAACAAGCCTATAGAATAATTAATGTGAATGAAGCCAATGTTGATTCTTTTTTCAATTTGTGCTTGTATGGACTGAAATTTCATGACATGTTAGGAAAACACGCATGCATTGATGGTATGAAAGGGTTTGACTCAAACATGACTCAAACAAAGAATTCAACAATCAAATATTCTTTGGTTATTCTATCAAAACCCCAAAATAAGGTGCACCTGCTCATGTACTTTACCCTGCTTATAAGTGACATGTGAATGGGGCCAACGTTGATTTTTTTTTCAGTTTGTGCTTGTATGGATAAAATTTGACATGGTTAGACTAGACACATGCAATGACAGTATGGGATGGTTTCTAAACTCAAACATGAATCACACAAACAATTTCACAATCAAACAACAAGCCTATAGAATAATTAATGTGAACAATGACAAGGCCAATTTTTTGGATGGCATTGTCTGCTGATCATGTACTTGAAACCGATGCATATAAATCATGACATGTGAATGGGGCCAACGTTGATTTTTTTTCAATTTGTGCTTGTATGGACTGAAATTTGACATGGGTAGACTAGATGCATGCATTGAAAGTATGGGAGGGTTTCCAGACTCAAAAATTACTCGCACAAACAATTCGACAATCAAACAACAATCCTATAGAATAATTAATGTGAATGGGGCCAATGTTGATTTGTTTTCATTTTGTGTTTGAATGGACTGAAATTTCATGAAATGTTAGGACAACACACAAGCATTAACAATATGAAAGGGTTTTTGGACTCAAACATGACTCAAACAAAGAATTCGACAATCAAATATTCTTTGGTTATTCTAGCAAAACCCAAAAATAAGGCGCGCCTACTCATGTACTTGACCCTGCTTATAAGTGACATGTCAATGGGGCCAACATCAAAAAAATTTCAATTTTTGCTTGTATGGACTGAAATTTCACATGGTTAGACTAGACGGATGCAATGATAGTATGGGAGGTTTTCCAGACTCAAACATGACTCACACAAACAATTTCACAATCAAACAACAAGCCTGTAGAATAATTAATGTGAAGGGCAACAAGGCCAACTTTCTAGGTGGCATCGCCTACTCATGTACTTGAAATCGACGCATATCAATTTGACATGGTTAGACTAGACACATGCATTGATGGTATGGGAGGGCTTCTGGACTCAAACATGACTCGCACAAACAATTCGACAATCAAACATCAAGCCTATAGAATAATTAATGTGAATGAATAGATGAATTAATACATGGTTGGCCAAGTTTAGTATACAATAAATTAGTCTCCAAAGAAAGATAATTTCATTTATCCCACAACAATTTTGGTTGTGCTTTTCATCCCACAACCACTTTCTACCAACTTTGTTTAAATGACCTAACTTTCCATAGTAAAATAATTTAATAACTTTTCTATATTTACTTGACTCTATTTATAACATCATTTTTTTTTTCTCTATTTGTTTCCCTTGCTTTTAAACTTCTCTACATTTGAAACCTCAAACAATTCAGTTTCCATAGATTCCCCCCCCACCATATATGTTGTTCATTTGTATTTCTTGGGCTAAATATTTATATCATATCATTGGTTCATAGTCTTTGGATGGTTCATGAACCATAAAAGTTGATCATCCTGATCCAAGAGATGTACAAATGAACTTCTGAGAGAGTTTGTATATGTGTTCCAATTTTCAACATACTCAACCCCAAGGCCAACTTCTTGCCAAGAAAGCCATTTAAAATTCCATGTTGGTTGATTCATGTGAGCAACTTGATTTAAAGAGTATATGCCCAATATATGAATATAGTTCATGATAGAAGAAGGAGGATGTGATTGTTCTTACATCTGATCTATGGGTCCTTACCTATGATAACAAGTGCACCATTCCATATTTTCCAAATTAACGAATTCCCAATTAAGGGAAAATAATTTGGGATTTATTTCCAAATATGGAAGCATTTTTTAATTTTATCAAGAGGGTTTTGTATATATTCCACAATTGATTCCCAGGGAAAATATTTTTTCTTTGTTGTTTCTTCCCATGGGCCTATGCCTTGAATAGTCCTCAAAAAAAAAAAATCCTGCAAGGCTTTAGAAAAGATGAATATGATTTTTAAGACCCATACCCTAATGTATTTAGGAGTGGTTAACCTTTCCCAAGAGGATAAAACCATTTTTTCTCTCAATGTCCCCTAACCATAAGAAACAAAAGCGGAGTTCTTTAATTCTCCCCGACGTCCGTTTTGGGATCCAGACTAAGGACTTCCAACAGATCGAAATGGATTCAAACACTACCTTAACTAAGACCATCCATCCTTCCTTAAATAATACACTCCCTTAACTAAGACCATGCATTGATTTTTATTTTATATTTAGGCACTACCTCTTCATGTTCAACATTTTTAGTGACATGATTATAGGTTTTTTCACTTTCATATTTTTTCTTTCCTTTAGTAGAGTCTCCCCTTTCCTCTTTATTATTTTCTTCAGTAGCATCAATGGTATCCTCAACTTCAATAAAAAACTCCTTAATAAATTTATGAAAAATAATGTGTTCCTATTGAATAACTCTTGATTTGTTAAATATGTATTATAAGCTATTTGTATATTGAATCAATGTTGGAGAATCAACTACAACACTAGACCTGATCCTTTATGCCTATATTCAATTTGGATTGGATTAGAAATTCCATCTTCAATTTCCCCCATTCCTCCATGTCCCTTATATCCATCTTTTATTGTGATATCTTGTCTTTCTCCATATATTTCCTTCTTTGAATCTAAAGGTAAGGTAATAGTATTAGTAGTAACTTGAGGATACTATTGTTGGCTAATTTTTGGGAAACATTTTCTGATGATTCATCACATATTATATTGAACTCTTCATATTATTGAAGGCTACCACATTCTTCATTTACCTTATTCAAATAATTTCTCATATGCCACTAGCATTCTATATCATGTTGTTACCAACCTAAATTCATTAGCTGACTAGATTTATCTTTAGGTAGAAACCAATTCAATTTAGAAGGAGAATAAGAAATACTCCTATTCTTTATAGAAATTTAAATATTAGGGGAATTTTATCCCAACCTCTTTAATTTTCATGAACCGTTCAATGGATTTCTCTGGATGTTGCACGACTCCTACTATAATCTATTAAATCTCCTACTAATTGATTTTATTTGTCAATTTCTTTGTATATGGATTTTCTTCATGGAGATAGGATTTGGACCCCAAGGATGCCCTTATGTTTGAGATGCTATGATGATCATATCTTCATGATTCATGTTTCTCAAAACCATAGGATCCTTGGATCCTTTGACAAGGTCCTCTACCTTCAAATTATTAAGTACATAAAATCAAAATTTGAATGGAAATGAGAAATAAATATTTTGATGCTTGGGATGATAGTGTAATTCATCTACATTGAAATTTTTTCTAGCATATTCTACGGTAAATATTCTTAGCGTTAGAAAGAGAGGTAATATGAAAGGTTTGAATTCCACTCCATAAAGCCTAATAATTTTTTAATATTTGGATAGAAGCTAATCACCTACTTCAAAATTTCTCATCCATTTGTAAGATCTTCATTTATTCCACAAGTGTTCAAGGAATAAGTAAAATAACGTTAAAGGAATAAGAAAACTCCCCACCTGACAATGTTTTCCACCCAGATCAACCTGCTAAAGTGTGTCTTATGGCCAAAAACAGGGGCAATGCCCCATCTCCACCCCACATAATAAGTAAAATAACATTAAAATTAGTAGTATTTCACTTGCGCCGAAAAAGGCTCCCACTTATTCTACACCTCTCAAGTCATTTCACAAAGTCGAACTAGAATCAAGCTCAATAGGTTCTTCTTTCGCCATTGATTCTGCAAATCCCATTCCCTTGGTTGTGGTTTCTCTAGATAGTATATAGGGATAGAGGGAATCTCGTTAATCCATTCATGCAAGCCACTAATTAGATGATGAGGCATTTGGATACCTTAAGAAAGTCATAGTTGCTCCCATAGTTTACCCGTTCTTGGTTGAATTTCTTCACTTTTACATGTAGAGCACTGGGCATAAATCACATTGCGCCAACATGTGTAGGGACCATCACAATACTTTGTTTTAATTAAAAAGTCGGATTCCCTTTGCTCGCACCAGTTTTGATTCCATTGTACTTATAAGGTTATATATTAATTATATTAAATATATTAAGGTTTGATATTAAGTTTATATCTATCTATCTATCTATATATATATATATATAATATTAAATAAAAAAATAAAAATAAAACATAAATTTTTTAACAAAACACTAAAACCAAATTAAAAAGAACTCGCTACCATTCCCAAACTAGCAGAGCACTAGCAAAACCGTCACACCTGTGAGCACAGAAAATCCCCTCGACAACATAGTACTAGAAAAACTTGACCGTGAGCATAGCAAATCCTCTCGACAATGACAAAGAGATTCAAAGGAGGCCCTATACAAAAAATTTGGATAGTGTCAGAGGCAGAGAATTCCTATCCGAAAAAACCCGTCAGCAATCATGGAGTGGAGAGATCAAGGGTTGACATCATGCCACCAAAATTGGTATTATCTTAATTCTGATTTTTCTTGGTAGGTACTTTGAAGGTGGTCGGCCCTTTCCTTTCCTTTGCTCAGGTAAGTAAGATTCAAAGTTGGCTATTTTCGATGGCATTGGGGACGACTATGGTAATCTGTGTTTCGATCGAAGATTCTTGGAGTACTAAATGTTGAGGTATCCCTTCTTAACCGTGGTAAAACCCCCTATATTGCACAATATTATCTCAAAGATAGGTTTTAGGAAAGAGAGAAATAACCATGAGTTTGAATGAACCACGAAGGAAATATTTTCAGTCTCATGCCAACTAAAATGAACCTCCTCCATGATATGACACGAGTGGTGTTCTAAGAATGAGAAACTACACTCTATGGATCATAGAACCTCAATATTGGTGATGGAACCACATTACAATACGATATAAGCAGTCCATAGAGCTAGTTTGAATATGGGTGGAATTCTTCCCCCGACATTTAAGTAAATCAGTAGTGAAGAGATTGGAACACGGACCAATAGGTGTCTTCCCCACTACGATCTTGCAGTTCACAAAATCCTCAACTATAATAGGGAAAGGAAAAAATCATGAAGAAGATTTATCTATCTTTTTTATTATTGATCTATTGTTTTGTCTAACAAATGATCTATTGGGTTTTTCTTCTCTATGGACTATTGAATTGATCTCTCATAACAACCCTTAGTTAGGGCTCCTTTCCCTACTCTTTTTACTCCATAGGAAAAGGTTGATCTCTCTTTCAAGGTCTCTGCTTTAACAACTTTGCATTTGGTAGCTCTTATGGCTCTTATTCCTTTGGATCTCTATGCCTTCTAGATGCTTGCTACTATATCTAGTTTTGTTGATCTTTCCATGGACCCTACTTCTCCTATGTTGATGACTGTTATAAAACGCAACCCCTTACTTAACATAGTGTTGGACAACTGAGAGGGGGGGTGAATCAGTTGTTACCATGCTTAAACAATTTTGGTTCTTTTAAACTCTTTGTAGAGACACTAAATGATGATCACAATAGTGTAGAGAAATAAACAATGGTACTTTCAGCATCATTCACATATATGAGAAACACAGAGACAGATATTTCCCGAGGAAACCCATGCAGGGTAAAAACCTCTTTTTCTTTATATGATAAGTAATGGTTACAATGTTTACCGTATCATACATATGAGCACCTACTCATAGTGAGGCTACAACCTCAGTTTTGCAAGCTGCAACTTGCTGAGAGCACCAACTCTCTGTTTTCTCTAGCACCCACTAGAAGGAAGCACCAACTCCCTGTTTTCTCTAGCACCCACTAGAAGGAAGCACCAACTCCCTAGTTTTTCTAGCATCAACTAGAAGGAATCACCAACTCCCTGTGTTCAAGCACCCACCTGAACCTTTGAGGACACCAGTCCTCCCTAGCTCCTCCCAACCACCCTGAAATATAAATCTTTGCTACTGAATTTATTACAGTGATATGATGTTCAACGATGGCTTACCTGACTTATCACTATTCTATTGCATTTCGTTGCTCTGTGCGCTATGCCCAGTCACCGCACAGTTCCTCTTCTCTGCTCTTCAGCTGCTTCACTCTAATCCTTCTTCAACCATGAACAATCACAACAACCTCCAACGGCAACAACAACAACCCCCATCTCTTCTCTGTACCGTGTCTTTATAGCTTCTGTGCACCTTGTGCATGCAGTGTTTGCAATGCCTCTGCATGTTGACTCTGCACCATTATCCTCCACCTCTCGAGTGTTCTGTCTGATTATCATCGTGACTCTTCAGCTTCTCTGGCCATTTTCCCACGCGTTCAACATTACTGGATGTTATGTCGAGATTCCTCAGTCTCTCTGGCAGTTGAGATTCTTCGTCTTCTCTGTGAAAGTCGAGCTCACCTTCTCTGTTTTAGTTACAGGCTTCCATGCTCATCCATCTGTCAATTCATTCTAAGAGTAGTCTTTCTTCACTTGGACGAAGCTTGGAGCTCTTCATCTCTTCTGGCGATCACTCAACGGTCTCTTCGAATTCTCTAGCAGACGTCATCAATGGTTTCTGGCAGTCTCATTGTGTCGTGCCTTAGTAGCCCTCTGATTTTGTTTAAATTCATTTACATCGTTGGATATGCGGTGAGTAGATCTAGACGGTCAGTATTTGTGCTCTCATATCTACGGTCTGGATTCGATTTTGGAGCCCCCTTGCCATTCTATCTTTAAGCGGAGG
>SNQJ01S0010955.1:317381-355934 GCA_010110895.2 Picea sitchensis
ACTAAATGATGATCACAATAATGTAGAGAAATAAACAATGGTACTTTCAGCATCATTCACATATATGAGAAACACAGAGACAGATATTTCCCGAGGAAACCCATGCAGGGTAAAAACCTCTTTTTCTTTATATGATAAGTAATCGTTACAATCTTTACCGTATCATACATATGAGAACCTACTCATAGTGAGGCTACAACCTCAGTTTTGCAAGCTGCAACTTGCTGAGAGCACCAACTCTCTGTTTTCTCTAGCACCCACTAGAAGCAAGCACCAACTCCCTGTTTTCTCTAGCACCCACTAGAAGGAAGCACCAACTCCCTGGTTTTTCTAGCATCAACTAGAAGGAAGCACCAACTCCCTGTGTTCAAGCACCCACCTGAACCTTTGAGGACATCAGTCCTCCCTAGCTCCTCCCAACCACCCTGAAATATAAATCTTTGCTACTGAATTTATTACAGTGATATGATGTTCGACGATGGCTTACCTGACTTATCACTGTTCTACTGCATTTCGTTGCTCTGTGCGCTATGCCCAGTCACCGCACAGTTCCTCTTCTCTGCTCTTCAGCTGCTTCACTCTAATCCTTCTTCAACCATGAACAATCACAACAACCTCCAATGGAAACAACAACAACCCCCATCTCTTCTCTGTACCGTGTCTTTATAGATTCTGTGCACCTTGTGCATGCAGTGTTCACAATGCCTCTGCATGCTGACTCTGCACCGTTATCCTCCACCTCTCGAGTGTTTTGTCTGATTATCATCGTGACTCTTCAGCTTCTCTAGCCGTTTTCCCACGCGTTCAACATTACTGGATGTTATGTTGAGATTCCTCAATCTCTCTGGCAGTTGAGATTCTTCATCTTCTCTGTGACAGTCGAGCTCACCTTCTCTGTTTTAGTTACAGGCTTCCACACTCATCCATCTGTCAATTCCTTCTAAGAGTAGTCTTTCTTCACTTGGACGAAGCTTGGAGCTCTTCATCTCTTCTGGCGATCACTCAATGGTCTCTTCGACTTCTCTAGCAGACGTCATCAATGGTTTCTGGCAGTCTCACTGCATCGTGCCTTAGTATCCCTCTGATTTTGTTTAAATTCATTTACATCGTTGGATATGCGATGAGCATATATAGACGGTCAGTATTTGTGCTCTCAGATCTACTATCTGGATTCAATTCCAGAGACCCCTTGCCATTCTATCTTTAAGCGGAAGGGGGGGTCCGGAATTAGGCACGCATCTTTCAAGCGGTCAGGATTAAAGTGTTCAGATCAACAACTCTCATGTGATTCCAGACCCCCCTTGCCTTTCTATCTTTAATACAGGGGGGGGGTCCGGAATGGTGGAATATTGATGAAGGGCCCCACTCCCGTCGTGTCACCTTCTGTATCGTTCTCCGCCTGACCGTGCGAAAAGACTCGGCTCCTCTTTTTCCTCTAACATCTGTCCATCTCTCGCTGATGTGACCAAGGGTTGTGACCTCAGCCTTATCCCGTTGGGGCTACGGGGTTTGTGATGCCAAGATGCACAAGTCAACGGGACTCTCGGTATGTTGAATCCCGATGCGCTCCTTATCTCTGACAGCTGGCCTCCACTATGCCACCATCCTCCTTCGTTGCTGTGCTGACAGATGGCCCCCACTCATCGGGGTTTCACGGATTGCGATTCTGACTTGCACAAAACTCTTGTCAACGGGATCCCCGATTTCCCGATAAACAAAATGTCGACGGCGCCTTGATCTTCAACACCTGTCCCTCAGATGGACGGTCCCGATCCCTCCAGGATTTCGAGACTTTTGATGCCAAGTGATTTTGTCATTTCAAAGTCTCGATCGCCGATGTCTCTGCTGACGTCACACGTGGTTTGACACGTGTTAAATACTACCACGTGTCACTTTGATTCATTACCCACATGTGCCTGAGTTGTTGAATCAGTCTGACACTTGTCACTACCTGGTTGTGCCACGTGTCGCTTAGCTGACGTGGTCTGTTGACGTGGGTCGAGTCAATGGTCTAGATAATATCTTGATCTGACGGTTCAGGTTCAGTCGGGATTTCACTCATCATGATTTCGGGGTTTGTGATGTCAATGAACTTTGACATATCCAACTCGCGATTCTCGAAACTCCTATGGCTAGGCTCCTGGTCCATATGACCATTATCCCCATGACCGCAACCAAACCTCCTTACACTTTAAAGACCGTGCAGGTTCTCCTCGATCCAACGGTGGTTGGGTCCTGCGCTTGGATCTATCGTCTGAGATCTTTCCTCCTTTTCAGTGCGCTTTTCTTGTCTATAATCAGATCTGACGGTTGACGTTCTGTCGGGATTTCATCTTGGCATTTCCTGATGGTAAATCTCGTGCAACTCTGGTTCGATCTGATGGCTGACGGGATTTCTGAATGAGATCCAACGACTGTGGATCTCTATCTTCCTTCTCCTCCGATGTGAATCCTTGAGCCTTGCTGCGCACGTTTTCCTCAACGTTGTTTCTCCTGAGATTTCACGTCCAAATCCCCAAGGGATTTTATCCTCCTTATCCTGCCATCTCCACTGTTTGTACTTGCCATCAATGACAAGCATACTAGCATACTACCTGTTAAACATTTTCTAACACATAGGTCTTGATCAAAATCCCCCTATATTAAGGTCTCTTTGCTAGTTTTAAGTTTAAAATGGTGGCACTACAAGTCGATCCTATTTATTCACCCCATATATTTTCAAGATCAGGATACTCCAACCTTCAGTTGAACATCAATTCCTCCTATCAATGGTAATATCAACCCAATGAATGTTTTAGGGATAAAGGGTTGTGCCTTAGGTGCAACTGGATGACTAGAAACACAATATTAATCATATTACCATTTCTTCTAGTTCAAACAACAAACTCAATGAATATATCTTTCCATTCCACCTAATTTTTGAGGAGTTGAAAATTTCAAAATGTTGCGATGTTGCAATGCATACACAAATGTTCTACTCACACATATATTACCGTGATCTTATTTGTGTTTGACACTAATGTGAGGTGCTACATTCAAAACTTGGTTGTTTGGAATAGCGATGTTTGTTGACATGACATATTTTGTATACCAAGTTTAATTGAAAACAATGCAATGATTAGTAGGTGTGTCCAACACATATATTTGATATTATTTCTCAACGCGTACATGGTATATTCTTTCCAAACTTTGTGGTTTTATTTTGAGAGTTCACTCTTTGGAATGCATTCACTTCTTTTGTGAGACCTAAATGGTTACAATTGTGAAGGAAAGCAGTTGGAAAAGTTTTTTTCTTTGTGTTTTCAATCATCCAAGAAGCATAATATTATTAGAAGCACGACCCCTTCTTTTCCTTTTCATAATTCCAATCTCTTCTAGGCATTTTTATCCCTAAATGATGTCATTTCAAGTTAGAGAAAAAAAATTGGGGATATGCTCTATTTCTAATCAGGCTTTCTATGCAATGCATATTCATCTTGAATCGATGTGTTTCATCTACTCTAGAAGGAAAACTGAGAACAAATTCGACAGTTCCTTGTCCTCCTCGAGTTTCTTTAAGTTAACTCCAATGGCCTAGACTTGTCTAAAACTATTTTGGAATAAAACATAGATGTGGCCTCTTGTTTCACAAAGTTATTTTTAATAAAATTATTAGTATGATGTAAACTAAAATTTATATGATCTACTCATTGATGGATTTCTCCTTATGAAAAAGGTAAAGAAGGGCTCACAACAATATTTGGTGCTACTTGTTTCAATAGTACACTATGGAAATGGGCATCATTTCTATGTTTTCGATAACATGATAGAACGTTGTGTCTTTTTATGATGAATGAAATATATTTTAGAGGGTTACTATGTGAGAAGCCCATATATGTATTTATATTTGTAAGAAAGCTAACAACCAAGGGAAAGTGAAAAGATTGTCATCTACATTTCCTATGTTGTATGGTTGTGCCAATTTGTGAATATAGTTTTACCAGTTCATTGCTAACAATTTTTTCTTGAACATATCAATTGTGATATATTATTATTGCAAAAGGATCATTATGCATAATTACATTGAAAAATTCAAAATTGTTTTGAATGCACTTTCACCATGTAATTACTATTGAATCCAACCACACTTTTTATCCCATTGACAATAGAATCCTTGATAGACCATCTATATTGATAATTCATGTTGCATTTACTTATAACATTGAGTTTTGGGTCACTATATCTTATATCCCAAGGCATTGCAAAATATATTAAACCATTTCATAATATTTCCTATTGAAGACTCACCCTCAAGGATTGTTATGAAAGAATCATATAAAAATGTCCATTCACCTTCTATTTAGCATATGATTCAAGGAGAGTGATACCTTTGATAAGGCCTTGGGAAATTATATTGTGTAACAAATACCTCGAAGACTTAACAACCTTGAAATATAAGGAAAGAAATAGAGGACAACCTTCACAAACTGACCTAAAAAAGTGAATTTCAATAGACCTGCTCTATTTGATGGATAAATAGTTTGTGACCTCTGCAAACAAATATTCAACATACCTTAATAAAATATCTCCAAAACTAAGAGACGTAAGTGTGATGAAAATAATAGACCACTTATACATATATACATAGAATATGCCACTTATGTATAATCGTGTGTCTATACATCTAGGGTCTCATATTTTCCTTTAGAGTCAGAAGAGAAGTCCACCAAATATTTAGATTGGGTATTAGTAAACCATTGACCAAGGTTCAAGTCCCTCATTGATATGATAACATAACCCCTCACTTTGGTACTAACACCACTAGCAGTTTTGGTATTGTCATTCCTTGTGAGCCCTCTTTGGTTTGTGGATGGTATGCCCATACTAATTTCCACTCTTACTACTACTACAACATATAAATATGTTGGGCCCTCTTTGGTCTGCGATTTTTATGTTCATATTTATTGCAAGTATTACTACTACAAAAACATATCATTATGTTGGTACTTTGTTCCTCATTAATACTCGTGCTTATCCATTTTTTTTCTTGCATAGAAACTTTTGGAAACATGAAGACTTCGAACTTTATGTTTTCCAACTTTGGACAAAGTTACTGGACCTGGAGTTATTTCATTTTTTCTAATTCATCCCACCTTGATAACTCAATGGGAGAATGGATTCCTTGATCCTTCGTGCACTCTCTTATTTTCATTAATTCAAGGATTTGGATTAATAGTGGTTTCCCCATAATTCCATCCTCCCAAATATTGTTTTTTTTTCAATTTATAGGAACCCAGTTCAAGTGTTATGGGTGTTGTAGCTATGCATAATTTCCAAAAGGAATACCCCCTCCCCTCCAATATTAATTTATCTAAGCTTGTCTTACACCCTTCCTTTTTTCCAAACACCAATATCCATAATATTTTTTCCCCTAATGCTAAATTCCTAAGCAAGGGATCTTTAGTATTCCACCCTATGTTCTCCTTATTATCCCTCACTATGCTCCTATTGATTAGATGGACTTTTTGGTGTTGGTCTTCCCCTCCTTTCTAGAGGAAATTTTGGATATCTCTCCCAATTTGTTGTGTTATCCCAATTAGAGCTATCATAGCTGATCATTGACAAATTTGTAAGGATGATAAGACTAATATAATAAAAACCACTCTTTTGGTTAGATTTACCTACTTGAATCCCCATTGATACATTCTTTTCTTTATTTTTTAGACGATGTGTTTCCACTCCATTGTTTTTTTTATTTCTCAAAGTTAATCCCATGTATTCGAATGCTATCCAATTTAGAAGAAAAGGGAACTCTAAGATTCTCATTATGGATTTCCGTTGTTGGGGAGAGGTGTTCCACCCATGCACATGACCTTTTCCTTTGTTAATATAACTGCCTAACACATTCAGGAATTGATCCAACACTAGCTTAAATATCTCAACTATTATTGTTGATGCTCTCCACATGACTAAGGTATCATCAACAAAGTGTGAACAATTTATTTCTTTAGCTCCTTTGACTATTAAAATTCCTCGTAAGTTTTCAACTATCTTCTCTTGATCTAGTCGTCTACTTAAGGAATCCATCATTATGATGTAGATTGGTGACAACACGCTACCTTGCCTTAGATATTTTCCACTCTAAAAGAAAGAGGTGGTTTTGCAATTCACCAATGAGGTTATTCAAGGACAACCAATGCAATCCTTTATCCAAATAATAAAGGGATTTGGAAAACCAAACATGTGTAATACATCAAACATAAATGAATGATGTACCCTATCAAATTCATTTGCAATGTATATTTTGATGATCGTCACTTCTATTTTGAGGACTCTCTCCTCCGTTAATTTGTATGAAAGGTGAGGGATGCCAACAATACAAAGTGGACCTAGTGTAATACACAAAAAACCTAACTAGAAGAAGATAGGCCTACATGTGGAACACTCAAACTCCAAGTGACACGTGCCAAGCTCTAATGTGTGGATACTATAATGTTTATTTTGGTATGTATGTTGTTCAAGTTTAATTCATTAATTTTCTAGTCAACTCTTATATTCTTTCCATTAAGATGAATTTAGTTGATACATTTCATGCTACAAATAGAAGGTACATCAAACCATTGTAATTTCTTATGTGTACCCATCGACTTACCATTAAATTGAAGTTAATGCACGAAACAAAAGTCTATCTAGACTTGGGGAACTTACTAAAAAAATTAAATTATCAGGTAGATAGGGCTACCATTCAGTTCTACTACTTTACATATCAAAACCTTGTAAAACATTTAGGGACTCAAAAATGAAAAATATTAGGTAGGCCATTCAATTTTGGGCACACAAACATATTAAATGAGGTTGCAAAATTATGAAAAACTAGTTAGTTCCTCACATGTGTAGAGGAACTGATCTCTAAAATAAGCCTTAAATTGATAATGATTCTTAAACATCATCCATCAAGCATATTTCATGCCCATGTACCTCCACAAAGTGCTTAAATCCTTTTCCCAAATGGATCCCATTATTTCAACTTTTGACTAAACAAGCCAATCCTTCCAAACTTTTTGTTTACCAATGCCATCTACCATAGTCCCTTTTGTTTTTCTAGTTGGAAATTGAATAGCCCATGATTGTTACAATGAATTTCTTGCTGCCATATCTCCTCACAACAAGAACAAACAAACAAACCAAATTCCATCGATAATCTATGATCGAGGGTTACATAATACAATACTTCCCTGCTCAATTGTGTTGCATAGATCTATGTATAGACATAAATCAAATCTTATAGTCACAGTATGATTAATGAAGAAAGATTAAATAGAGAGTAAGATGCTTGAAAGGATGATGGATGGGTGGGCATATACAAGGGTTTGTAAGTAGTGAATTTTGGTTACACACTGAGGAGAAATATGAAATAGAGGGCGTCAAAGAGATTTTCATAGAAGTTTTATGCATGTAGCTTGCAATCGACATACGTATCGATTATGTTAGTGAATACAGTAGCACATGTATATGACTATTGCCATGTTGCTTTTCTTATTTATTCAAAACACACAAATATTATTCATGGGAGAGTGAGAGGATTTCTTAATGAGGTGTTCAGGTCAGCTTAATGAGGTATTCATGGGAGAGTGAGAGGATTTCTTAATGAATCATATTTATGAATCAAGAGATTGTTGTAGCCTTCTATAAATTTTTGTTAACTATTTCTCTCATTCGATGGAGTGCAGGTACAACCAAACAAGTATTTTTTAGATATGTCCTCCTCAAGCGAGGGAATTTTAGGAAGACTAGAGGAAAGTGAGACATCTAGTAGGCCTAAAAGAGGAAGATCAACTAGATGTCAAAATATTAGAATAAAATTCCATAAACGAATGGAATTTTTTCTCACGAAAGGGGGATCATGTTATTATGATGATGAGACCATAGGAGAAATTGAGGTTCCCTTGAGGTACAAACATTTAGTGAAACAATGGATACCCAAGGATCTTCCTCGTCTAAACACATTTTTTTGTGTGAACGAGAGGATATTTCGGATTGCATCATCATCATTACACAGTTTGGGGTTGTTTTGCATGGGTGGCATAAAGGTGGGTTACAACAGATGTACTGAATTGATGGAGTATATCAGACCCTACTACAATTACAGAGATTGGATGCGGCTGGTCCAATATACAAACAATATGTGCATATATGGAGTGTCTGCAAATTATTTACAACTAAAATACAATAATCAAAATAAAGGATTGAGTATGTACATTGATGGAAGGCGAAAAGCATCAGGGAATATTGCAGGGTTTATAAATAGTACACAACCTCTACAAATAAAAAACCCAATTGCGTATTTGAGGGGCATGAAGGAAACCGTGTTTTCGTGTGTGCCATAAAATCAATAGTTGCATGGGAAGAGTTGTTGATCAATTACAATTTGAATTGAATAGATACAAACGTTGTTACTATGGGAGTGGTAAAAATAATATTTCACCAAATCTGTAATTAATGAATCTAATAACTTATGTTTTTGTTAATTAATGTTTCATTTCGATATAAGCAATATGATACATTATCACCGTGACAAAATACCTGTCAAGATGGGAGGAAGCCGCACCAGTGAAGGATTGCAGTGTAGAAACAACAACACACTTTCTATTTGAACAAGTAATCACTCAATTTGGGTGCCCAAGAGTTTTGATGAGCGACCAAGGCACACACTTCATTAACAACACTATCAACGCTATGATTGAAGAGTTTGAAGTCCATCATTAGAAGAGCACACCATATCACCCACAGGAAAATGGCATAGTAGAAGCATTTAACAAAATCCTGGAAAATGCACTGACAAAGATTTGTAATGTCAACAGGGATGATTGGGACCTAAAAATACCAACAATACTATGGGCCTACAAGACCACATACAAGAAGTTGACAGGGCACATGCCATTTAAATTAGTATATAGCCAAGAAGCAGTGGTGCCATTAGAAATTTTGGTACCTAGCCTGTGCATAACAACAATTAGACACATGACGGAATGAGGCACATCACATGAGAGACTAAATCAATTGATGACCATGCAGGAATACTGGATCCTAGTAGGTTTCCACCAACAAGTTGAGAAAGCAAGGGAAAAATCTTGGCATGACAGACACATCAAGAAGAAAACTTTCAAGGAAGGAGATTTAGTGTTGATGTATGACAACAAATCCATTCAACACCTAGGAAAACTCAGAATGCACTGGTTAGGACCATATGAAGTGAAAACTATCACAGATGGGGGAGTTGTATAGATCAAAGACTTAACAAATGCAAAAATCAGAGGGATGATCAATGGGAGACAACTGAAGCTGTATAAGGACAATCGACCACCCAAAACTTTAAAAGTCACTGCGTAGTAAAAAAAAACAAAAACAGGATATTAAACGATACCAACAGAAGTTCAGTGCACCGAAAGGATAAGGAGTACGCATGATTAGAATATAAACCCGGCGAGGACAAGACCAACGACCAGGTCAAAATGGAAACAAGCGGGAAAAGGAATGATAGTAAAAGAAGTACGAAATGGTGAAGGCATGTCGAATTGAATGTCGGATAGGACCGACGGGATGCCACATTAATCACACCAACTAGATATGGTAAAGGAGAGTAATGGAAAGTACGAAGGAACCAGAGGTTCATTGAACCCATAATAAAGGTAGCATCTTCGACAAGTTTCATACAATGCCCATACAAAGCACAGATGTGGGAGAAAACAACTTATTGTGAGACCGAAGAAGACAAAGAGCGATAGAGCCTACATAGCATAGAGAGAAGACTCACTGAGGTTGCAAAAGTTGCAAATTTCGGCGACCGATCGACGTTCACCACCATGGCACCACCAAAGCAAGAAGAACCAGGCCAAACTTCTAGACACTCCAGAGTTAGAAATAGGGCATAGGTGCAATCGCAGGAAGGCAAGCATAAGATGCCAAAGATCGTCAATGTCGATGAAATCCATTCACCAGATACAAAACCGATGAACCCCACAATCGTGGTAGAAGAAACCCAACATCCAGTACCCAAGGGCATGAATGTGGATATGCTAGAAGAAGAACAGGAGAAACAGAACCAAGGCACATGAACCTTGAAGGAGGCACAACCAAAGAACCCTGAAGGATCTCCGAGAGTCAATGGGATGGCTACAAGTCAGGAAGAAGTAGTCGATCCAGACGAATCTCAAACAACCATTTCAGACCACCCACCAGAAGGAATAGTGGAAGATGTCACAGGATGGCCAGAGTGGTATGCTGAAGTACAACCGAAGGAGGCTAGAACCTCGAGCCAACCACTACCGAAAAAGGACAAGCAATAGGTACCCAGGTCACCATGCAAGAAACCTGTTTCAACCATTGTTTTTCCATGTATACCAGATGGGGTACGGATGAAATTAGACTTGTTGGGTCATGTCGAGAAGCTAAAATAATTAGACCATGATGTAACAGACACAGACAAGTTCCTGGAGTTTTCAAATAAATTCTACCTATAGACTGTGGGTCTGGATACATTTGGGGAACCAATTAATCAACCACTCCAGTCGACAGCGGGATTGGAAAAAATAGGTATTTTAGGTCTGCTAGAGCTACCACACCTTGGCAGAGGACAGTACGCAAACAGTTACGTCAAACAATTGATGGAGGTCACACATGGCAGGGATATATGGTTGGAAAAGCTTGTCTCGATAGACATAGAGCTCATTGCATACATTACAGGGTTTCCATCCCGGGGTATGGATCCCACACAATCTATCGACGACAAAGAAAAGGAGAAAGCATTCATGGAAGAGATGAAGAAGAAATTTGGAACTGATAGGGGGACACGAGGAATCATCATCAAAAGGATCAATGATGTCGCGACACAAATGGCCACAAAAATCATGGCCTACAAGCTGCTAATAAAATGTCGTAAGGAGGAAGTCTCCGCGAGGGTCTTCGCAGCTGCAACACAATGTGTCGAGGGCACCAAAATTAGTTGAGTCCCCTACCTTCTAAATCTGTTTCTGGATGAATGGAAGGATGCACAGGATTTGGGAACACAATTTCATTATTCATGGCTACTCATGATAATAGCCATCATGGGATGGAAGGAACTGAACTAGACATTTTTTGCCACCAGACCCAAGCTGAATCATGGAGTGAGATATTTATCACTTGACGCCACGTCAGACGCCAAGCACAGGAAGATGAACATAGTTGTATTCTAAGGATACCTTCATGACCTACAGGAGACCATCAAATATCTATGGAGAATAACACCACAGGCTGTCGTGCACTATTGAGACATCGCCAACTTCAAGGCCACTTGACATGCGATGTGGATCCAAGCATGGAAGGACCCCACCAAACAGTGGCTAGAATTGTGTTATTGCATCACAAAGGGAGACATTGCAATGGTTATCAAATATTGGGAAGACGAATGGAAGATCCTAGTCCTCACCCAAGACATACCTGTAGGGATAGTAGAAGAGGAGATAGGGCAAGAAGAAACACAGAATCAAGAAGTCCCAGTGCCCAAGAAATGAAGGATGGGACAGAAAAAACAAAGAAGACAAACGAAGGGACATCTAAGACGGGACCCAGATGGGGAAGAATAATAATACGCAGCCGACCCAAGAACAACAAAAATAGGACGAGGCAGAACATGGGACTACACTGAGTCCCAATCCACAAGAACCAGGCTGGACTAAGAGACGATCCACTCAGATGGGGGGTGTGTGCAAGAATATGAAGGCGTAGAGAACACCTCCAGAATACACGATCATAGAGGATGATGCATAAATGATAGTTCGAATGGTTCATGATTGTATATCCAATGATTTCAACAATTCTGTGCACCACAGGGACAGAATTCAAGAGGATCTAGCAGACATGCGATAGTTCCTCAAGTAGATCAGGGAATCACAGGAAGCAAGAAGAAACATAGGAAAAGGGCCATCAACATCACAGACAGGAGAAGAACCGGAAGCAGGTGAGAGAGATACAATCCACACAATACCGCATCCGAGTGCATCATTCCACATTACACCCAGCATGTTAAGCATGGATGAGATCATGGGGCAGACACCCCTAAAGGACTTAGCTCAACTCCAATCGGTATTTCCACAGATACCATCCAAATCTCTACACAAATTATAGGTTAGTGTCACCCAAGAAGTACAGACTCGGGCACACACAGACATAGCCAAATTACAATAGGCAAAGGATAAATGTGACGCACTGGAATTGATATACGAGCAGGTCAATATCGAGACCCAAGACGAGAGGGAGCACGTGAATGGATTGGAACAAAAAGTGGTCAGAACTTATGAGAAGATTCCAAATACCGTGCAGAGAGACGAACTCACAGCAACATAAAAGATTGATCTGATTGCGCAGGAAATTGATCAATATCAGAAGGAGATCGAGAATCTTCATGATCATCTCACACCTACCACTCCACCATAGGTAAGGGAGCAAAGGAAGCAAGAGGCAACAAAGAAGCTACAAGAGATAGAGCACGAGGTCAACACAACAATCGACTTGTTCGATAAAGAAACACAGTTGTGGATGAAGCTAGAAGAGGATTAGAAAGTCCAGTGATGGGACAAGGAAGAAGAAAGGATAAGTGAAACTATTCAAGACCTCAAGGAGAGGTAGAAGACAATTCCCATCATGGAGCACGTCAAAGGGGCATAGGATATGAAGAAACTACAGGCAGAACTCACCACTGCACAAACGCAGAAGAAGCATCATTGTGCTCAAATGGAACCTCTGCAAGAGAGAGTAGAAGAAATCAGTGCACAGTCAGAGGAAGCCAAGACATATATGGCACAGACCTAGGCAGAGTGTGGAAGGTTGATCAGTGACGATATTGCAGTCCAGATAATGGACACACTTAAGGAGAATACCATGCAGGCTCAAACACAAGCAACAAAGCTCAAGGAGAAGTTCTAGGTGATCACCAGGGAGATCGACGAAGCGCACAAAGGTTAGGTGGCTCGGGATGAGCCACATGTCAGTGTTGGGGGCCTATTGGAAGTAGGCCAAAGCAGAAAGCAAGGCGATTTTGGGAAAGAAGTCATGCATGAGGAAAGCGAAAGATGGAAGGAAAAGAAGCACGTGCGCATGCATGGAAGACCTAACGATGTTAGGGTTAGGGTTTTTGCAATATATTGTAATGGCTGAAGAGACAGAAACGTATAAATAGAGATACCTAAGTCTGATAGGGGAGATCTGAAAGGTAGGGAAACATAGAGATATAGAGAGATGAATACAAAGAAGCGGATGCTATGTAATATTTTGTTGTATGACCTAATTTTGTAAGTTGTTGAGTTAGAGAGGACTGAGGAGGGTAGATATTGAGCATTAGATCACAGGCTGAGGAGCCTGGTGAAATCTAGTCCACCTCACAATATATCTTAACTCGACTAAGAATATTTCTAAGCACACGACATTGGAGTGTCAGAACGACTATAATAAAATATCTAAGAGACATATCTTTGTGGACGTAGCACAGGAGGGGGTGAACCACAGTAACACCTGTGTTATGTGATTGAATGCATGTATTTATTTATTGTCTTTAGTATATATTGATATGCTAAATGAATGAGTTGTTATACTTCATGTTAATCGTAAATAACATTGCAGTACGTTAATAAGTTACAATAGAGTTCTCTGCGTACCTTCCTTGGATATTCCACTCAGTCATAGGCTGCAAATACATGAGTATTGTAGCCACCCATTAAGACTATCTTGGGTGAGATAGCGCAGTGCACCCTGTGCACTGCATTGCCTTCTGGTTCACCAGGAGGGCTGATAGTTTTAGAGGCTTTGTTGGAACCCCGAACAGACATGAACCCTGGGTCACTCAATACAAAATCATACAGGATATGTAATCAAACCAACAAGGGGTAAAACCCTACTCCTATATATAATGAACTGTATAACCCTCTGTTGAAGGAAGCCCCCCCTCTTATATAATGAACTTGTATAAACCTCTGTTGAAGAGAGGAATGAAAGCTTCGACTATTGATAGATGTTTTGGAAATCTGCACTAAATATTGCTAATGTTCCCAAATAAATAAGTTGACTTCATTTTGAAATGATACGAGTTTTTCATAAATTAATAGATCATTAACTAATAGAAAATGTTTTATGAACACTCAAGAAGTCAGTAAACAATAGGAAAACTACAACGTAAGGGATGGTGACACACCATGAGTTGGGGGAGAGCTCCCACAATAGAGAGGAAGAATCTGATGAAAGGAGGGCGGTGGAAACCCCTCCAAATTTGGCCAAAATTGTAAGAAGCCTCATGGAAGAATTACAGAGTTGTAAGGATGACAATGAAAGGATGATAAAGGAGAAGGAAAAGTAGACTAAAATTAACGTAGTCCTACTACAATTTCTATCAAATATACAAAGGAAACTGCAACATGGTCCAACTGCTAGTCATGTGGACAGAGATTACACTAACAAAAATCCAAGTCCACCTAAGATACAAAAGCATGGTCCTGAAAGTGGCCACACCTAGAGGAGCACCTCAAGGAAGGACCAACATGGAGCCAAGAGACACTAACTGGAATATTCCTCTGAGGACACTGACCACTCCAAGGAATATTCTAGCGGCAAAGCCAGTTCCCATTCCCAGATGAGAAGAAAGAAGAGGAAACATTCCAAGAGTCATTAGAAATCCAAACCACCCACCTTGGAAGATGTAGAATTTTGGCTACTCGGCTTGAAGAAGTACTTCAGATTCCATGACTACTCTAAAACATTAAAGGCTCGGATAACCATGTTCAACCTAAATGGGAATTATTCCATTTGGTGGGAGGACCTTAGGAATGTGAAAGAAATCCATGAGAAGGATTTGTCATGGAAACTGTTGACACAAAGTTTAAACATTTCTACCCTTGGAAACTAAAGCTTCGTCTTTTTCTAAGTCATGGAACCGCCCTTAGTCCAAAAAGGGGAATCAAAGCTTCCTGTTCCTTTTCGGGTTTTGAGATTTAGTTTTTCTCGAGGTATGATCTTCAACCATCCTAATTTCTCGGTGTCGAAATCCTGAAACTGTTTAACATATTAAAAAGATTAAAAAGGGGGGAAGAAATAAAGGTTAAATTTTCCGTCACTTTCCACAAAGTGCTCTTTAACCCGTAATTAACTAAGCTCCTAAACACAATCATCATTCCCTAAATCTTTCGCGATTCGATTTTTTCTTTCTACTAAAGAACTTTCGAACCCTCAACCGTCAAACTCCCGATCCTCGTTTTTCCTAAAAGTTAAAAGGATAATTAATCATTAACCTTGATTAATTAAAGCTCTAATACGTGATTATTTCCTCACTAATCCCATTGCAATTTCACGATCCGGGGTTTGCTTATGGCTTATCCCCTGACAACAGGATCCCCCAAGTTCTGAAACGAGAAATCGTGTTTTCTCTAAACAAGGTTTAAGATTAAGGTTAATTTTCTTCCAAAACAATATTAGTGATAACCAAGCTTCCTTTCGCATTTCAGGAATTGAGGAAGGCAGTGCTTTTTGAAACTCTAGTTTCGAAATCGCCGATATACGACAGTATTAATGACGGATAAGTGAAGATATTTATTTTCATGCGAAAGCATATCTCCAGGCATATCTTTCCATTAAAAAGAATTAACTTTTCATCGTCTGTGTCTGTACACTCGTTATAACGCAAAATTAAATGTTAATAAGGTCTTGTATTTTGAACTTCATTGTTATCCTTTACATCTGCAACAAGTCACATTTATCTGGTTTTATACACATTTTCTCTGTAAATAGGTTTCTGATCCAATGCAGATATCATGGCACCTAAGAAGGCACCCAAGAAAAGTGAGGAAGTTGGAGAAAGCTCGAGTCCATACGGAGACGTTATATCTAATACAATACCCCATGCCATCGATTCCATAAAATCCTGGAGGCAGATTTTCGAGACTCTGGATTATGAAATTAAAAATTTCCCTCATGAGGCCGACAACAAACTTCGAGATATAGCAGAGTCTGAGATCCACAAAATAGCTACATGGCCGAGACTTATGACTTATAACAACATGATTAGTTGGGCCTTAGAACGAACTGACGTACAGACGAGAATCATTCTGGACAGTCAAGGGGTCGTCATTGGCTCTTTCAAACTTTAACATGTACAAGTAATATATAAATTATCTCCCAGTCCCAATTATATTTATAACAAAGATTTTCTGAGTGATTTTCAAAGGAAAGAATGTCTTGAGTCAGACCAAACGTATCCTCGCATAATCAAAGACTAGTGGAGAAACGAAGCAAAATTTAGGGCCGACACCCATGGTGTATATGCGACAACCTCTTTAAATGAGTACATGGTCTATGTGGCGATGATTTTCTGTAGACTTTTCGGGAAGAAAAGTCCTACCCACTTCCATGGAGAATGGATACCTCTTTTGCACGAGGCAGCAGAAGGTTACAACTTCAATTGGGATAATATTTTATCCGATAACATAGCGAAGGAGGTCATGGAATATAAAACTATGAGATCAAAAGGTCGACCAGTAGCCTTTTATATGTCTTCATACATCATGGATGCTATATGCTTCTCAACTCCTTTCCCTTTAATGAATTAGAGTTGGAATCCAACTTACCCAGAACCCATTCATGAATATCATTCTAAAATTTGGGAAGAAAACACCAAGGAATCATTCTATGAAATCTATCATTCTGTGGTAATACCACTACATCAGATTTTGTACGGCTGTACACCTCCCCATATTTCATAGTTGGTCATAGGAACCCTCAAGGCAGTTGTTGACTGGTTTATAGAGGAGAATTTCTCCTACATCAGAGTTTTCGGATGTTCAATCCCTCCACATGCGCTCCCTAAATTCCTCCCTGACAGACTAGTGTGTAGGGAGGTAGCTCATCAAATAGTAACAGGTGGAATTGGGATAGAACTGAAGACGGCTCAAAAGAAATCATGGCCGGTCTTTCTCGTTTAGATTGGGAAATTTTCATTACTCAACTTGGGTCATTCCAAAGTTGAAGCAACAACATTGCAGGAGGTCAAATTGGTGGACCTCGAACACAGGAAGCATGACCCATACCAGTTAGTGGGAAAACACATGGCCCACTGTAATATGAAGGCTTATGAACATGAGAAGTCCCCTTTTGATGACATGTACAAGGGGACTAGGACCTATGAGGAGGTGTTAGAGAGGGTAAATACACTGTCATCCAATATGCAAGCTAGTTTTCAGACCTTCCATAAGCATAGATAGAGTGGTCTGCCCAAAGTACTGCAAGGAGAAACAATCACCCTTCATCAGGAACAAGAAGATACTCCTCCAGGTTTCAGACAAGGAGCACAAGATAAAGTCAATACTGAAGAATTTCCATAGGATATTGAAAGGTCTTCACAAAATGAAGAGGCCTTACTGATAGAAAATCAAGAGACAGAAGTAGAGAGGAGGCCCAGGACACCTCCCAAGTCCTATAAGTCCACTCCTCCTTCATCACCTATTTTTGATGTCGATATACCTAAAGCCATAGGAGAGATAAGATCTATAGAGCTAGGAATTCCCATAGCTTCCTTAACCCCTTCACAGTTTTCTTTTGGACTCCCACAAATGGGATCCATATATGTTAGTGATCTCACCCCTATCTCTAGAGATGAGATCCCTCCTTCTGATTATTTTTTCAACAAAAAGAGGAAGGTTGTCCTAAAACAAGATATGTGTATGAGGGAGGGGGGTATAGTGAAGAAGCATAGGGCCTTGGTGTTGGCATGTTTATTACGGGAAGATAGAAGACGAAGATTTTCTTTGTCATTGATGGCAATCTTAGCTCAATGATGATGAATAAGAGAAAGTGGCAAGACCAGCAGCGCAACGATGATCACATGGAAAGATCAGAACCATAAACTCCAAGAGTCAAGGAAGCAACTCACGACAGAAAATCCTGAAATGCGATAGATCAGAGCATGTCAAAGACTCCATTTCGAAGTTTCGCAGACTGGGAAATCAAATTTTTGGATACCGGGATTTGGAGGAGTCAAGAGTCGAGACTCTTCATCACAGGAGTCCCAAAGTCGCGAAATGTGAAACACCGAAATCCCAAAATAGGCACATCAACGAAGAGTTTTGAAGATCAAGAAATAACTCCATTTCAGAATTTCGGATATTGGGAGTTGGAGGAGTCAAGAGTTGAGACTCTTCATCACAGGAGTCTCGAAGTCGCGAAATGCGAAACGCCGAAATCCCGAAACAGGCACATCAACAAAGAGTTTCACATATCGGGAAATAACTCCATTTCGGAGTTTCGAATACCGGGAGTTGGAGTTTCGAAACACTTCACCACAGGAATGTCGAAATGCGAAAAACACCTTTTGGTGTAGGTTTCGGTTACCGGGAGTTGGAGTGTCGAAACACTTCACCATAGAAATCGCGAAATGCCGAAATGTGAAATTGCAACATGGAGTTTTAGGGATCGCAACATGGAGTTTCAGAGTTTAGAGGATTGTGACATGGAGCGTCAAGATATCTCATGACAAGAATTGCCGAAATTGCAAAATGATGAAAGGGACTATTGTGAATCTCCAAGACTCGAAGGAAAAAATGTCAAAATCCGGTCAGCCGTTCGATTAGGAAAAGAAGGGATCATATTATGAATTTTTTTGGACCATTGATCTGGATCCATTTCGGGGATCGCGACCTTGAGAGTCGAGATGCTTCGCAATAGGAATTCACGACATGTGAAATCGCAAATTGCCGAAATATGAAATGCGAAATACATTTTGTTTCTTGTAATCCAACGGTGTAGGTGAATTCGAATATGATCGGAGGGCTATTGTTTCACCCCATAGTTAATTGATCAGTTGTGATTCAGTTAGAAAAATTGATTCATGATTCTTGATCAGTTGGCGATTCAGTTGCTGAGGCGTGTGTGAATAAAAGAATATTTGAGACGACTGTGCATGGTTGGTCATTCTAAATGAAAAGTGAGTTGAACTGTAAGAAAGGGAAAATTACAGTATGCGCAGTGTGAGACCGACAGTATGTGCAGTGTGAGATAAAACTCAAAGATGAGTAATAGATGAGGAAGAGACAGAAGCAAGAGAAGAATTGCAAAACATCTTGAAGCAAAGAAGAATTGCAGAATAGACAGAGGAAGAAAAGAATTGCATAACAACTTGAAGCAGAGTAGAATTGCAGAACAGACAAAGGAAGAGAAGAATTGTAGAACAGTCAGAAGTAGACCAAATTTACAGAACAGAGAAGAAGTGGTAAGAATCGGTTTATCTATGTTGTTGGTTATTCAATCATTTATTTATAATCAGGGAGGTAGGGTGGTGCTAGGGAGGATTGTTGTCCTCAGAGGTTCAAGTGGGTGCTTGAACACAGGGAGTTGTAGCTTCCATCTGGTTGCAGCCAGAAAAACCAAGTTGGAAGGGTGATGCAAGGGAGAACAGTTGTTCTCTATTATACAGGTTGGTGCCTGTGTGACTGGAAGTTGGTACTTCCATCCAGTTGGTGCTGGAACACTTAGGGAGTTGTTTCTTCCTTCTAGTGGGTGCTAGAGAAACCAGAGAGTTGGTGCTCTCAAACAAGTTGGAGCTTGTAAAAAAGAGGTAGTAGCCTCACATTGAGTTGGTGCTCAATTATAGATGATGTACAGAACTTAAAAGACTGACTATCATTTCGAAGAAGAAGAGGTTTTCTCCCTTTATGGGTTTCCTCGTGAAAATCTGTCTATGTGTATATCTTATGTGTGAGTGATGCTCATTATTTATGTTGTCCATATGTAGTATAATATTGATAGTCACTTGGATAAATATTAAAAATGGTTTAATTGAATTGAAATCGTTTAAGCATAGTAACAACTGATTCACCCCCCCTCTCAGTTGTCTTAGTAATTTCAACACTTGGTAGATGGCTAGAATTTGGAAGAGGAGGATTTTGCTACAAAGGTAGCAGGTTCCATGGGAGCCATGGAAACAACAAACCTTTTTACCATGGAGAACATGAGAACAAGGATAAAGAAGAGTAACCACATAATAGCTCAATTTCAAGATCAGTTGAAGAATTCTGAGAAAAACATTAGAGAAGAGGTGAATAAAAGTTTGGAGAAGGCCAAAGCTGTTGAAAGGCTAGAAATTCAGTCACTCAAAACTAGCCTGGATGAAATGAACCAGAGGATACAAGCAAGTCAGGTGCAATTTAGTTAGCAAAAGGAGCTTGTAAAGCAGCTACAAGCTAAGATAAATTTGACAAAAGGTCGGGTTGTAGACTTAAAGGCTCTCCAAACTCTCTCACTGGAAGCACATACAAAGATAGAAGTCGAACAACAGAAATTGATCTCCAAAATAGAGATCATCTAGAATTACTTTCAAGAGGTAAGCAAATCACTTGATAATATTATTTTACTGAAAAATGAGGCTAAAGCTACAAGGAATACTTTCCAGAAAGTAGTTGCATGTTTAGGAAATAGGGAGATGTCGAAAGATCTAAAACTTTCTGTCACAGAATAGATAAGAGGAGACATCATGCTCAAGGCATGGGAAACAAATATATCCAAAAACAAGAAGATAGTCAAAGAAATCAAAGATGATTGTGAGGGAATCTTTGATTCTTTGGATAAGAAAACATTAGGTATCGAAATAAATGATTGCTCTAAACCATTGGGGCAGATAAACATTGCGAAACAACATCTGAACTGCAAAGAAGGCTTGTAGGAGATTCAGGCAGAAATTTCACAGTTGAAGGAAATCAACGCCAGCCTAATAGACATATGGCTGATACAACCCAATTTAAAATTGCAAGTGATTAGGTTTTCCGATAGAGGCTTTGAAGACCAGCTTCCAAAGATACAAAGAAAGTTTTATCTATTTGAGACTAAGGATCTTCTGACACCTCCTAGAAATTTTGTTCATTTTCTGGAGAAATGTATTGAATGTATAGCATCAAAGGAGGGAGAGACTTCGACTAAACAATGAAGTATCATCTGAAAGATTATATTATTGAAATGATAGATAAGAAAAGTTAATCATGCAATGGTTAAATTTGCAGTTTTGTAACTACTTTTCTCCTAAAAAGTAGGAGGTTGTTAACTATCAAGTGTTGATGACCTTGTATAAATACAAGGAATGAAGAATGAAAGAGGTCTTTTTTCTTTCTTTAAAAGGACATTTTTTGACGAAAGTAATTTTGAAGAAGCTCTGAATTAATAGAATTGCAGATTGAAGATTCCAGATTTTGTCACGTCTGAGTTATGTGTTCCCTTGTCTTTTCATATTTTTTCATATATCTAATTAATGAATGCTCGGCTACAATTTAGTGCAACCTCTACTGTGGAAAATTATTATTCTTGTCATTTAAATCATCTACAGTTTTTCCTCTATATCAGTTATCAACAGATACAAGACATGTAAATGTTTAGATTTCAATATCATATGCTTCATTAATATTTTCTTGTTTCATAGTCTTTTGTTACAACGTGAGATTCCTCTTAAATTGATGCCTCACCTTGTTAATAGATTTATGTTTTCCCTCATATCATGCATGTTCCCTTTCCTTTAAATTTAACTCAGATACAAGAAACGACCTTTAATTTAGTCATCCTATTAATTCGTGTTTTAAAATATTTCTCTTTACATTGTGAAATAGAGATAACGAAGCCTAAAACGAAAACATTGAATTATATCTTCCTTACTATTTATCATTCATGAAAGTACCAGTTTCAAGGTAGTGTAACATTGAACCCGGTCTTTCGAATCAAACCAGCATCGCTCTAAATCTATTTAACACTATCTTACAAATAGAAAATAACCGGGTTGATTTAGAAATTTAATGGGCAACAATTGAGAGAGATATCAACATTCAGGAAAACTGGGAATTTCGACAGAGACAGTTGAGGAACCAATTATAGCCCTCACATTTGATCATTGTTTTTTTGTCCTCAACTTCCTCTATATTTTTAGATGCCTTGACAATATACTTTAGAGCCTTAAAGTATAAACTCAGGAACAACATATTTTTGGTGTCGTTGTCGGGGAACAGAGAAACGAATCTTTTTTCCCTGGGAAGAATGACATTAACACTTTCCTTCTTTGATAGTGAACAAAATTTGGAAACCTTCTAAGGCTACCTTTATCTTTCACTTGGTGACTCCACACTGTTTAAACTGGCTCTTAACCAGAAGAACACCAGGAAGAATCCAGACGACAAGCAAATTTCTCCTTCTTCCGACCTAGAAAAAATTCTAAAATCAGGAAGGTACTTTCGACACACTGCCTCATCGACAAATAAAAATTATCAACTTAAATATACACAGTCTGACTCCGAAGATCAACACAGTGAATAAAGTATTCCACCCCCTAACAGAGAATACTCCGTTGGTAAAGTTACAACCCGGGAATAAAATTTGGTTATGTCTGTTTTTAAGATCGAATCTTTCTCATTCGTTTCCCATACCAATAGAAAACGAAGGTCTACCTCGCTTCCTATTGCAACTGACTCCCCCTCACTTCTCGAGGTTCATTTTCCCACCTCTCAAAAATCAAACAATTATCCTATATATCTCGATTCAACTTATGTTGATTCTCCCATATTTTCACCCTGTGATTCTGAAGGAACTAGTCCACATTCCCCAAGATCCTTTTTCTCAAGTTTCATCCATGCCAATAACCAACTTTTTGAAACCCTTCCTTATAACCCCCAAACTTTTACCACTAAAGCCACAATGGTTGCGGCTAGAGCAGGTGGGGTAGGAGGTGTTGTCGCAGGTGGTCCGGGAGGAGGAGTAGGTGGCCAAGCACTGCCTCTTAGGATATTTGCAAAGGTTGTTGCAAGATATGCTCCTCTGGTTCTATCGGTCCCTCTCCATGATTTACCGGAAAATTACATGAAAAACCTGCCCAAGTTCATAGGAGAGGGCAATTTAACGATAGTTGAACACGTAAATTTTTTCGATCAATTCACTAACATTCTTGGATGGAACATGAAGATGTTTACTTTAGAATCTTGGTTCAAACCTTTGAAGGGAAAGTAAGAACCTGGTTTCGAGGCCTAGCGGCTATATCTATGCCTTCATATGATGAACTTGAAAACGCTTTTATCAGAAAGTGGGGTGAGCAAAAAGACCATCTTTATTATCTAATCGAATTTGGAGATCTTCAAAAGAAAAACTCTGAATCAGTCCTTGTGTTCACCCAATGATTCAACAAATTGTACAATAAGATCCCAACCGAGGTCAAATCCTCACAACTTGCTGTGAAAGTGACTTTTGTTGGAGCTTTTGACCCCGAATTCGCCCTATTATTAAGGGAGAGAAGATCAGTTGATCTTACCAAGATGCAAGATGATTCCTTGGAAATTGAATCTAGCATGATGGCATCAGGGAAGATAAAAACCAAATTTGAGACTGGAAACAAAGAAATAAGGAGATATAGGGAGAAAGAAAGACCCTCTAGATCAGGGATATCCTCAGAAGATAAAATGGACGATATGGATAGAATCATCAAATAACTTTCAAACAAAATATCGAGAATGGAACTTGATCAAGCTAAAAATGAGCATTACCTTAGAAAGGAATTCAGGAAGAACCCTAATCCTCAAAACCACCAAAAAAAAATTAAGAACGAAAATAAAAAAATCCAAACCCCTTTTAAAAGAGAAAACTTTATAGGAGGACAAGACTTGGAGGATTTTGAGGAGTTAGAAGAGGATATGAACAATCTTGGCGAAGACTGCTTACAACCTTATATAACAAGACACGATTATGAAAAGTCTTTGACTACAGAATATAGGACTGAGAGTAACAAGAACAACATTGTTTCATAAGATTCAACCTATGAGGGAATAACAGATGGTATAATGGTCGAGCTCCACCAGAAGTATAACCTAAGACCTAGAAACAAGGTTTCCACAACCGCTCCAGTTAAAAAGATATTTTTGAGGGTTGAAACTGACCAAGTAGTTTCAAAAATCACCGAAAAATAGACTGAAGGGACTAAGACCGCTAACATACAGTCTATTAGAACAAAGATAGCGGAAATGCCACCCTTAAGCACACAGAAACTAGACACCCCTGTTACTGAAACAAAGTCCCCTCAACCAAGGAAAGCTAAAAAGAAAGGGCTGGAGACTCAAACCATGGAGATTGACAAAACCATTAGAAGATTTAATCTAGAGAATGAAATCAACAAGATCAAAATCCCTATTCCCCTTGTCGAGCTGGCCAAAAACCCGATATACCGAAAACAAATCGCTAAAATGATTAGTTTTTCGGAAAATGAATGTCAATATGATGTTATAAACTTAGAATATGATAAGCCTAACATAATCTTCAGCCCACACTTCGAAGGTTTTAGAGACACTATTGCCCCTTTCTACATCACTTTGACTATTTTCGACCATTTGCTCCATAACTGCATGTTAGATTCTGGGGCCTCTCACAATGTGATGCCTAAAGAAATCATGGACAGACTCGGCCTTGAAATCACCAGACCTTATGGAGATTTATATTCATTTGATTCAAGGAAGGTCAAGTGTATAGGCATGATAAAGGACTTAGTTGTAAACCTTGCATAGGTACCTGCCAAAAGCATCTTAATGAATGTAGTTTTTGTGGATATACCCCCAAAATATGGCATGCTCTTGTCCCGATCCTGGGGTGCTAAACTTGGAGGTTCCCTCCAACTTGTTATGACGTACACAACAATTCATTTTTTTGGAGGATAGTTCACACAATTGTACAAAGAAACCAGGTTAGCATTTATAGTTAGTGACCCTCTCAGCCCGAATAATTATCCTGTATATATTGTTGATTAGGACTTAGGTAACTGTATATTATCTATAGATGATGATTTTGATGCATGTATAGAAGAAAGTTGCACAGGAAATAAAAAAGAAAAAGAACAAATAGAACAGGATGTATATAGCACTGATGTTTGGAAAATGTTTTTTGACGGTGCCTCGTCTTATCTTGGAGCTAGGGCTGGAGTAATTTTTGTGGCACCTGATAACCAATTCGTTATCCCTTTCTCTTATATCCCTTTCTCTTATAGGCTATAGTGGAAAATTGACCACACTAATAACGTATGTCAATACGAAGATCTAGTGTTAGAGTTAGAGGCCGCTAGGAGAATGAAAATTAAAAACTTGGAAGTTTTTGGTGATGCGGAGTTGATTGTGAAATAGATTAATCGACAGTACTAGACAAAACATCCTAGGTTAAGGTCATATCAAAATTGTGTTTGGGACCTAATCGATTTCTTTTTCTCCTCTGTAAATATTCACTTCATTCTGAGAGCAGATAATCAACAGGCTGATGCTTTAGCCAAAGCTTCTTCGACTTTCGCACCTCCCACTGCTTTCAAACTAAAGTATCATATACAAATGAGACATAGGCCTTCCACACCCAATAATATACAGCATTGGCAAGTCTTTGAGGATGATGAACAACTCCGAAATTTTTTAGAAACAATAGACAAGTTCGCTGAAACATATGTTGATCAAGAGAACCAAAATGATCCTATTTGGATCATGTAGGAAGGGGAAGACCCCCAAGAGTTCCAAGATAAAATTGCAAATCACCATATGCTAGTTTTAAAAAATAATCAGATACCCAAGGGCCTGATTCCCTTAGAAAGATTCTTTAATCATGATGACATCCCTTTGAAGACTACCTTACAACCTCAGCCGGAAGAGGTCGAAGATTGCAATATAGGTACTAAAGAGAGTCCTAGATTAGTTCAAGTATCCAGGTACATGTCTCCTGAAATCAAGAGTAAATATATTGAGCTACTTAAAAAATACAAAGATGTTTTTGCCTGGTCTTATGACGAGTTGAGAACTTATGATACAACCATCATGGAACATAAAATTCCATTAAAACCAAGCGTCAAACCTTTTAGGCAGAAACTCAGGTAGATCAACCTTATCTTACTACCGGTGACAGAAAAAGAGGTCAAAAAGCTCATGGATGCTAAAATCATAGCTCCGCTGAGATACTCTGAGTGGGTAGCTAATTTACTCCCAGTGAGAAAGAAAAACGACAAGATCAAATTGTGTGTCGATTTCAGAAACTTGAATAGATCATCCCTCATAGACAATTACCCATTACCTAAGATGGATCACGTTGTAGAAAAAGTAGTTGGAACTAACAAAATGTCTATGATTGATGGTTTTTCAGCTTATAATCATATCATAGTGCATAAGGATGATAAAGAAAAAATTTCTTTCACTACCCCTTGGGGCTCCAAATGTGATGCATAACATCTAATGCACCTTAAACAAACCTTTGAGAAATGTCGAAAATTTGGTTTGTCACTCAATCCCAAGAAATCTCATTTCGCAATGTGAGAAGGTAAACTCTTGGGCCATATCGTGTCTAAAGATGGAATCAAAATCGATCCCAAAAGGGTTGAGGCAATAGATACAATAAATTTTCCTAGAAATGTAAAAGAAATTCAGTGTTTTTTAGGAAAAATAAATTTCTTGAGGAGATTCATCCCTAACTTTGCTGAAATTGCGAAATTGATAACATATATGCTCAAAAAGGACAGTGAAGTGAAATGGACAAGCGAATCCAAAGCGTCATTTCAATGCATCAATAAAGTAATAAGTGAAGCACTAGTCTTGGCGAGCCTAGATTACACAAAAGAGTTTTTTATTTTTTCTTTTGCTTCAGAACATACTATCACAACTGTGTTGTTACAAAAAAAGGAGGAAAGTTTTGAGTGGCCTATTGCATTTTTCAACAAAAGTCTCAGAGATGCTAAGTTGAAATATGATATATTGGATAAACATGCCTATGCAATGGTGAAAGCTCTCAAGGCTTTTAGAACTTACATGTTTCACTCAAAGGTCATTGCTTATGTACCCTCTAGCTCGGTTAAAGATATCCTATTGCAACCAGACAACGATGGAAGAAGAAGCAGGTAGTTAGCTAAGATCCAGGAGTTTGACCTAGAAGTCAAACCAACTAAAATTATCAAAGGGCAGGGTTTGGACAACTTGCTTGTTGAATCACATTTAAAGGCACTTGGGATAAATCAGTTGTAGCATAATGAGGGATTTATGGAAATAGACGAGCTTGATGTCACTGCACCTACAACCGAGATTCAAGACAAGTTTTTTGTTTTAGCCTGGTATCACGACATCGTCCATTACCTACTTACGCTCCAATGTCCTAGTGAGTTAACCCCGTCTAAGGCTAGGACATTAAAGTTACATGATGTAAACTATTGTATCATAGATGCTAAATTGTATTGGAAAGACCCCCTGGGTTTCCTACTGAGGTGTTTAGTCGAAACTGAAACAGAAGGGGTCATGGATGAATTTCATGTCGGAGTGTGTGGAGGAAATCATGAGTGGCGAGCAAAAACTTATAAAATATTAAGAGTTGGATATTACTGGCCCAAATTGTTCACAGAAGTGAACACTAAAGTCTGAAATTGTGTCCCTTGTCAGTTGTTCACATGTAAGCAGAAGGTCCTGGCTTTGCCCCTTATTCTAGTTAAAACCGAAGCAATGGGGACTTGATTTCATTGGAGAAATTCATCCACACTCCAGTGTGCAGTACAAATGGATCCTAACTGCTACTGATTACTTCACTAAATAGGTGGAAGATATCCCCATAAGAAATGCAACCGATTCGGTAGTAATCAGTTTTTTGGAAGATAATATTTTATCTAGATTTGGTTGTCCTCGAAAGATAGTCACTAATAATGCACAAGCATTTAAATCAATAACCATGATAAATTTTTGCCAAAAATATAACATCATACTAGGACACTTCACAACTTACTATCCACAAGGTAATGGTCTAGTTGAATCATCTAACAAAAGCCTAATTACCGTGATAAAAAAAGTTTTAACTGAAAACAAGAAAGCGTGGCATATCCGTCTAAAATATGCACTATGGGCCAACATAATAAGTACTAAAAGATCAATTGGGATTTCCCCTTTCCAAATGGTATATGGTACTGATGTCATTTTACCAATAAATTTAGCTCTGCTAGTAATGAAGCTCTGGCAGGATTTGAATGAAGAACCCAACGATGTTACCAGAAGGATAAACCAGCTGGTCGAAGTTCAACAAAATAGGGACGAAGTAAATGAAAGGTTACAAAGATATTAGGATAAAATGAAGGCCTTGTTTGATTAGAAAGCTAAAGATAGAGAATTCCTCCCTGACGACTTGGTCCTGAAATGGGAAGCCAGGAAAGAAGACGTTGGAAAACATGGCAAATTCGATCCGATTTAGTCTGTCCCATACAGGATTTCGGCCTTGGAAGGAAAAAATACTTGGTTATTAGAAAACCTAGATGGGGACATTCTCAATGCCCTTGTGAATGGGCAGTATCTTAAACACTTCATGCAATAATGTGTTTCTAAATTCTCATTGTACATACCGGTTTGTTTTTATGCTTCTTGTATAGTAAAAATAAAATAAAATTAAAATGAATAAATAAAAGTTTATTTCATAACAGTTCCTAATGATTATAATGTTATGATATTCGCAGGGAAAGTTTCTCACCAAATAGTGGACTGGAAGTACTGAGAGGTGACATGCGCAGGTATTCCTATCAAGTATCTCAAAATGAAAAAGGTAATAAACAAGTCATCTTTGGGCTGGCAATATAGGAGCTAATAAACGTATGAAACCTCGTTTAAAAAAAAAATTGAGATAAAAGTCCTAAGAAGTACGAATGAAATAAATCATCGATTCATTTTTCCCGAAAGATTTAAAAAAGAGAGAGAGAGAGAAAACTCACACAAAGAAGTTTTTTGAAATAATAGACAAGGGGGACTTAAGAAAAGGTTTAAAAAAGATAATTAAGAAAGTCTCCAAAAAAACAGTCATATGTACAACAGTTTTTCTAAAAACCCCTTACCCTCCCCTTGACCACAGTAAAATCTTTTCCCACTTGACCATGGATGACTAATCATAGATTTTCCTGAGAACAAAGGGGTCTCGCTTGGATCATGAAAACTCTCGAACAAACTTTCAAGAAAGAGAGTAGGTTGTGTTTTTAAGTTCTTTGACTTTGACTAGATCACAAACATGTCTAGGTTAATACTGACCTTATTAGTTATCCTAACAGGAATAACTGATCAGTTTTTCTCAAGGAATTTCCCTAGACTAAAGGTCAAAAAGTTTCCCTTAAGAAGTTCTCTGAAGCCCATGATTTTTGAAGGAAGATGAGAAGATTAACCCAGATCTATTTAAATGAGTTTACAGACTTTGATTCTTTTTCAAACAGATATCTTCCCGAGTGTAATGTATACTCATTGATTACCCCCACTTCAAAAAATAAGAAATGAATATAGACAGATGGTGAAAGGAAATTAAATATTGATTGCACCCATCTAGTTCAAAGAGATGAAGAAAGGAAATTCATTATATTGATTGCCCTCATCTCAACATTTAAATGCTTGGAAACAATGAACTGGTGAAAGGAAATTCAATATGGGAAGTCAGATAACTTCACTAGGGTACTGAACAGGCTCGTTGGTAGTGAAGCAATATCCTCGTATCTGATAAAAGCTGTTATATATGAGTTACAAGATGCTTTGGTAATTTCTGTTCCTTTCGGCTGTATTTTATCATAGATTTCGGGGATATCCTTACCGGACACAACGCAAACACTTACCTTGATGCAAATGGAATCACATGAAACTTGATATGATGGTTGATTTGGTTTTGATTATCTTACACAGATTTGAGCTTAGTTTCAAGAAAAGAAATTATTGAAAACCCGCTCGACATAGTCAGAGTTTTTGCTTTTGAAGAGTTTTTCAAGGTTAATGTCGAGACCCTAATATTGTTCAGTTTTTCTCCAAATTTGTTTCACAAAGTTGAATCATTGACTCCATTACCAAACGAAGGCACTTGGTCTACATGTTCTTCTCATCCCACAAGGAGACGAGATCAATAAATGGAGCCTAATGTTGACACAAAGTTTAAACATTTCTACCCTTGGAAACTAAAGCTTCATCTTTTCCTAAGTCGTGGAGCCACCCTCAGTCCAAAAAGGGGAATCAAAGCTTCTCGTTTCTTTTCAGGTTTTGAGATTCGGTTTTTCTCGAGGTATGATCTTCAACCATCCTAATTTCCAGGTGCTGAAATCTTGAAGTTGTTTAACATATTAAAAAGATTAAAAAGGGGGGAAGAAATAAAGGTTACCTTTTCTGTCACTTTCCACAAAGCGCTCTTTAACTCGTAATTAACTAAGCTCCTAAACACAATCATCATTCCCTTAATCTTTCACGATTCAAGTTTTTCTTTCTACTAAAGTGCTTTCGAACTCTCAATCGTCAAACTCCCGATCCTCATTTTTCCGAAAAGTTAAAAGGATAATTAATCATTAACCTTGATTAATTAAAGCTCTAATACGTGATTAGTGCCTCACTAATCCCATCGCAATTTCGCGATCTGGGGTTTGCTTATGACTTATCCCTTGACAACAGGATCCCCGAAGTTCTGAAACGCGAAATCGCATTTTCTCTAAACAAGGTTTAATATTAAGGTTAATTTGCTTCTAAAACAGGATTAGTGATAACCAATCTGCCTTTCACTTTTCAGGAATTGAGGAAGGCAGTGATTTTTGAAACTCTAGTTTCGAAATCGCCGATATACGACAGTACTAATGACGGATAAGTGAATTTTTTTTTTTTGACGCGAAAGCATATCTCCAGGCATATCTTTCCATTAAAAAGAATTAACTTTTCGTCGTCTGTGTCTGTACACTCGTTATAAAGCAAAATTAAAGGTTAATAAGGTCTTGTATTTCGAACTTCATTATTATCCTTTACATCTACAACAAATCACATTTTTCTGGTTTTATACACATTTTCTCTATAAACAAGTTTCTGATCGAGTGCAAATATCATGGCACCTAAGAAGGCACCCAAGAAAAGTGAGGAAGTTGTCGAAAGTTTGAGTCCATATGGAGACGTTATATCTGATACAATATCGCATGCCATCGATTCCACAAAATCCTGGAGGCAGATTTTTGAGACTCTGGATTATGAAATTAAAAATTTCCCTCGTGACGTTGTCAACAAACTTCGAGATATAGCGGAGTTTGAGCTCCACAAAATAGCTACATGGCTGCGACTTATGACTTATAACGACATGATCAGTTGGGCCTTAGAATGAACTAACCTACAGATGAGAAGAATTCTGGACAGTCGAGGGGTCGTCATTGGCTCTTTCAGACCCAAACATGTACAAGTAATGTATAAATTATCTCCCAGTCCCAAGTATATTTATAACAAAGATTTCGTGAGTGATTTTCAAAGGAAAGAATGTCTTGAGTAAGACCAAACGTATCCTGGCATAATCAAAGACTGATGGAGAAATGAAACAAAATTCAGGGCCGACACCCATGGTGTATATGCCACAACCTCTTTAAATGAGTATATGGTGTATGTGGCGATGATGTTATGTAGACTTTTCGGGAAGAAAAGTCCTACCCACTTCCCTGCAAAATGGGTACCTCTTTTGCACGAGGCAACAAAAGGTTACAGCTTCAATTGGGATAATATTTTATCTGATAACATAGTGAAGGAGGTCATGGAATATCAAACTGCGAGATCAAAAGGCTGACCAGTAGCCTTTTATGTGTCTGCATACATCATGGATGTTATATATTTCTCAACTCCTTTCCCTTTGATGAATTGGAGTTGGAATCCGACTTACTCGGAACCCATTCATGAATATCATTCTAAAATTTGGGAAGAAAACGCCAAGGACTCATTCTATGAAATCTGTCATTTCGTGGTAATACCACTACATCAGATGTTGTACGACTATACACCTCCCCACATTTCAGAGTTGGTCATAGGAACCCTCAAGGCAGTTGTTGACTGGTTTATAGAGGATAATTTCTCCTACATCAGAGTTTTCATATGTTCAATCCCTCCACATGCGCTCCCTAAATTCCTCCCTGACAAACTAGTGTGAAAGGAGGTAGCTCATCAAATAGTAACAGGTGGAATTGGGATAGAATTGAAGATGGCTCAAAAGAAATCTTGACCGGTTTTTCCCATTTAGATTGGGAAATTTCACTACTCAACTTGGGTCATTCCAAAATTGAAGCAACAGTACTGGAGGAGGTCAAATTGGTGAACCTTGAACACAGGAAGCACGACCCATACCAGTTAGTGGGAAAAAACATGGCCCACTGTAATATGAAGGCTTATGAACATGAGAAGTCCCCTTGTGATGACATGTACAAGGGGACTAGGACCTATGTGGAGGTGTTAGAGAGGGTACAAACACTGTTGTCCGATTTGAAAGCTAGTTTTTAGACCTTCCAGAAGCATAGACGAAGTGGTCTGCCCAAAGTACTACAAGGAGAAACAATCACCCTTCATCAGGAACAAGAAGATACTCTCCAAGTTTCAGACAAGGAGCATGAGATAAAGTCAATCCTGAAGAATTTCCACAGGAGACTGAAAGGTCTTCACAAAATGAAGAGGCCTTACAGACAAAAAATCTAGAGACGAAAGCAGAGAGGAGGCCCAGGACACCTTCTGAGTCTAGTAAGTCCACTCCTCCTTCATCACCAGTTGTTGATGTCAATATACATAAGGCCATAAGAGATACAAGATCTATAGAGATAGGAAGTCCCATAGCTTCCTTAACCCCTTTGCAGTCTGCTTTTGGACTCCCACAGTTAGGATCCATATATGTTAGCAATCTCACCCCTATATCTAGAGATGAGATCCCTCCTTCTGATTATTCTTTCAGCAAAAAGTGGAAGGTTGTCCTAACACAAGAGATGTATATGAGGGAGGGGGGTATGGTGCAGAAGCATAGGGCCTTGGTAGATGGATAGAATTTGAAAGAGGAGGATTTCGCTACAGAGGTAGCAGGTTCCATGGGAGCCATGGCAACATCAAACCTTTTTACCGTGGAGAACATGAGAACAAGGATAAAGAAGAGTAACCACATAATAACTCAATTGCAAGATCAGTTGAAGAATGCTGAGAAAAACATTAGAGAAGAGGTGAATAAAAGTTTGGACAAGGCCAGATCTGTTGAAAGGCTAGAAATTTAGTCACTCAAAACTAGCCTGGATGAAATGAACCATAGGATACAAGCAAGTCAGGTGAAAGTTACTCAAGAAAAGGAGCTTGTAAAGCAGCTACAAGCTAAGCTAAATTTGACAAAAGGTCAAGTTGTAGATTTAAAGGATATCCAGACTCTCTCACTGGAAGCACATACAAATATAGAAGTTGAACAACAGAAATTGATCTCCAAAATATAGATCATCCAGAATTACTTTCAAGAGGTAAGCAAATCCATTGATAATATTATTTTTCTAGAAAAGGAGGCTAAAACTGCAAGGAATCATTTCCAGAAAGCAGTTGCATGTTCGAGAAATAGGGAGATGTCGAAAGATCTAAAGCTTTCTGTCACAGAACAGATAAGAGGAGACATCATGCTCAAGGCATGTGAAACAAATATATTTGAAAACAAGAAGATAGTCAAAGAAATCAAAGACGACTGTGAGGGAATATTTGATTCTTTGGATAAGCAAGTGTTAGGTATTGAAAGAAATGATTTCTCTGAACCATTAGGGCAGATAAGAATTGTGAAATAGCAGTTGAACTGCAAAGAAGGCTTGCAGGAGATTCAAGCGGAAATTTCACAGTTGAAGGAAATCAACGCCAACCTAATAGACAGATGGATGGTACAGCCCAATTTAAAATTGCAAGTGATCAGGTTTTCCGATAGAGACTTTGAAGACCAAATTCCAAATATACAAAGAAAGTTTTATCTATTTGAGACTAAGGATCTTCCGACACATCCTAGAAATTTTGTTCATTTTCTCGAGAAATGTATTGAATGTATAGAATCAAAGGAGAGAGAGACTTTGAATGAACAATGAAGTATCGTCTGAAAGCTTATACTATTGAAATGATAGATAAGAAAAGTTAATCATGCAACGGTTAAAGTTGCAGTTTTGTAACTACTATTCTCCTAAAAAGTAGGAGGTTGTTAACTATCAAGTGTTGATGACATTGCATAAATACAAGGAGCAAACACTGAAAGAGGGATTTTTTATTTCTCTAAAAGGACATTTTTTGATGAAAGTAATTTTGAATAAGTTCTGAATTAATAGAAATGCAGATTGAAGATTCCAGATTTTGTCACGTCTAAGTTATGTGTTCCCCTGTCTTTTTGATCTAGGTGGATCATCTCAAAATTCGATAGATTTAAAGTAGTCAAATGGAAAAGTAAATCTTACAAAGTGGAATGGCTCGTCAGTAGCTTTATGGTGATGTTCGTTTCAAGAAAAACGACCTCCAGGTGATAAAGATATCAGCAGCTGAAGTTTCATCGGAGATTGGTAGAAAATGGTTAGAAATGGTGTAATTTGGGGCTATGGGAATTGAACCCAAGACCTTGTGAAAAGGCCACCATGACCCCATGGTTTTAAAAAAAAAGAAAAGAAAAAAAGGGGTGGTCAAGGGCCTAGCCCTTGACCTTGCCAACACCGAGGCATCCCCTTGGTAGTTAAATGTTATATCTTTCAAAAACCAACCATATAGTATTAAAAACGATGCCAACCATATAATATATATGCCATATCAAATAGCGCCATAGTATATGGTTTCATATATATATATATATATATATATATTACACCAAAGTCACAACCATATCACAAATCGTGCACATCTCATATGATATGTATTAAAACATAAATCGCGCCAAGGAGGGGAAGCCCGCGGGTTTGACCCTGGGACTTCTGCCCCCATAACCACTTTCACTACCAATGCGCCACCACCATGGGACGTGGCAGGGAATGGCGAAGAAACCTTAAAAGATGCACCAATTTGGGCGATTTCAGAGGGAACATGGCCCATAGCTCACGCCCCCCAAAAACCATTGTTTTTAATTATTTAAAGGGAGCATGGGCACGAATACTGAGGAGGGAGAAAGAGTTTTGATGCAGGCAGAGATAGGCATGTAGATCGAGGTGATGTTGCACAGTGACCGAAGTGAATTTTCATGCAGATCGAGGTGGTATTTGCATGCAGTTTGAGGTGGTAAAGAATTGACATGCATCCCGAGGCCGTATGGACTGTACAATCACGGCAGGTTTGGGAATTGTGCCAAAAAGGGCATTCGGAGTCCAGTTTCTGAAATATATCGAGTTTATACTCAAAAGTCCCAATTTTTCGCAAGGATTCCAGATCCAACTTCAGTTTTTGCATTCAGGCATCCAGATAGAAAAGTGCTCATAGAACCTTCTGGATACACAGAAAGGTATCCATGTTTATACTTAAAAGTCTCAGAATTTTATCTTCCAGCTGTTGTTGAAGTTTGTTACTGTATATGACAGACAGAAATCAGAAGTCACTTTGTAAGCATTTGAATACTTAATCTATCGGCCTTCCCATTTCGAAAGTGGCCCGGAGAGGTAGCCAGGAAGTCTGGTGAACACCGTTACCAATTCTTGTTCATAGATAGTATGCTTACATGTTTATGTGCTTGATGAATGTTCTTTAATTTTTCTCATAAAGAAGGTTAACAATTAAAAAAAATTCACATGCAAGTAATGGTTAAAGATCAAGTAAAATTTTCAGATCAAGTTAGTATCAGAGCGAGGTTAACCATTGCTTTGTGAGTTGATGTTAACAAGATCCAAGCTTCAGCGTGGTGAATGACAACTTGAAGAGTTCAATCCAGAGATTGGATCAAGAAGAGGAAGGATGTCTTCACCAAAAGGAGAAGAAGCAGCTTATTCTATCCCTTCTGAAGGGGAATTTTTGAAAGCTTTCATGAGAATGCAAACGATGGTAGAGGAGCTCTATCAAGATCAAAAGAAAGGTGAACAAGGTGGACCATCTCATACAGAATATAAGAAAAAAGGAGGTGATGAGGACCCCCATAAAACTCCACCAACTTCTCCATCTCTTCTTGATGGTTCTATTCCTTCTCCATTTGAAAAGCAAAAAACAAAAGTTGATATTAATATGCCTCATTTAAAGCTTGATATTAAGTTTGATTTACCTATGTATAATGGAGAACTTAATGCTGAAAAATTGGACAATTGGATCCATCAAATTGAAGTTTATTGTAGGATTCAAAAGTTTACTGAAGATGTTGTTAAAATTCAGTTGGCTTCTCTCCAACTTGGAGGGACTGCTCTCATTTGGTGGGAGAGAAGATCTCAAGAGGATCTTTCCACGAAAGGAAAAATCATTTCCTCTTGGTATGAGTTCACTTAAACACTTAAAAAGCAATTTTATCCATTAGGGTATATGCAGCAAGCTATGATGGATTGGCAGAATTTGAGGCAAGGTAAGGGACAAAGTGTGCAAGAATACACACAAGAATTTCGAAAAAGAGCATTGATACTTGGTATACTTCTTTACACCCAGGAAACTCTTCTCAATTATATAGGAGGATTGCATAGTTATTTACGTCATATGATATCGATGCTTAATCTGACTAACCTTGATGAGGTGTGTGTTCAAGCAACTCACATAGAGATAAAGGGGAAGAATACCAAAGAGAACTTTTCCAAGAAATCTTTCAAACCTGATGAAAAAAAGTTTAAAGGAAAATGGAAAAGTAAACACACAGCTACTTTGAATAAAGAAGGAGATAAGCCTACATGTACTCATTGCCAGAAGAAGGGTCATGATGCTTCCAAATGTTGGAAACTTCATCGGGAGCTCAAGCCAGAAAAGTTTCGGAAGAAAGAAGACAAAAAGACTACTGCAACAGTAATTCAACATGATTTGGGATCAGACTCTGGGGATGAAACTAAGGTGATTACTACAAGCATCCAATGTAATATTCCTTCTTGTTATGTTTCAAGAAATGAAACTGTTATTAATGAAAGAAAGAGAAGTGAGTTATTTCATATTAGAGTTATCTCTAAGCATACAAAAATTGATACTCTTTTTGATAGTGGATCACAAGCAAACCTCATTTCAGAAGAAATTGTTAAAAAATTACAATTGGAAACTAAGTTTCACCCTAAGCCATATCCACTTGGATGGGTATGTAATAATGCACAATTACAAGTTACAAAACAGTGTAGACTTAGGTTTTCCATCACTTCTGGATTTGTGGATGAGGTAGATCTAGATGTGGTTCCATTGGATATCTGTGGTATTGTGTTGGGTAGTCCATATATGTATGATAGGAAGGCTATATTTTACAGTGAAGATAACAGGTATCAGCTCACTAAGGATGGTGTTGAATATATTGTTCGTGCACATCGCATGAAAACTAATCTTTCTTTAGTTTCTTCAAATCAAATGAAGAGGTTAATAAATGAAAGTAAGAACTGTGTGATTATGATAGTCAAAGCAAAAGATTTTGAACAAACTGAATCCTTTAAAGGTTGTGATCCTAAACTTAAAAAGGAATTGATAAAGGTGGTATCTAATTATGATATTTTGTTTCAAGAGCCTGAAGGTTTACCTTCTAAAAGGGAAATTCAACATGAAATACATTTGCAGCAGGATGCACCTCTTCCTAATGTTGGTATGTACAGGTCTTCTATTATTGATAATGCAGAGATAAAGAAACAGGTTCCGGAGTTAATTGAAAAAGGGGCCATTCATCCAAGTTCCTCGCCATGTGGTTCACCAATTGTTTTGGTACCAAAGAAAGATGGCACGTGGCGTATGTGTGTTGATTACAGGGCATTGAACAGAATCACAATAAAGAACAGGTATCCTCTTCCTCGAATTGATGATCTTTTAGATCAATTAAAGAATGCAATCTTTTTCACTAAGTTAGACTTAAGAAGTGGCTATCATCAAATCCGTATTCATGACAATGATATTTGGAAAACAACTTTTAAAACCAAACAAGGATTGTATGAATGGATGGTAATGCCATTCGGGCTATGTAATGCACCCGCAACATTTATGAGGGTGATGAATGATGTGTTGAGACCCTTCATTGATGATTTCGTTATAGTATACTTAGATGATATTTTGATTTTCAGTTGAACTTGGGAAGAGCATGTCAAGCATGTTAAACAGGTATTGGATATACTTGTAAGGGAAAAATTGTATTCAAAGATGTCGAAATGTGAATTTGGAAAGACATCTTTAGTATATCTAGGTTACATTGTAGGGGGAGGTGAATTGAAGATTTATCCCTCTAAAGTTGAGGTCATTGTAAATTGTCCTAAGCCAAATAATGTAACAGATGTAAGAAGATTTTTGGGAGCAACCCAATATTGGAGGAAGTTCATTGCGAACTTCTCCTTCATAGCTTCTCCCTTACATGCTTTGATAGGTTTGAACAAAGTCTTTCAGTGGGAAGGTAAGGCACAAAAAGCCTTCAACACACTAAAAGAAAAGATCAACACATCTCCCGTACTTGCACTACCGGATCTACAACAACCATTTGAGATAGAAATTGATGCTAGTGGTTATGTAATGGGGGCAGTCTTAATGCAACATAAAAAACCAATATGCTATCATTCTGAAACTTTCTCTAAAACAATAATCAACTATCCAACCTATGACAAAGAGTTGTATGCATTAGTACAAAGTGTTAAAAAGTGGAAACATTACCTAA
>SNQJ01S0010956.1:4029-27428 GCA_010110895.2 Picea sitchensis
AGAAGGAAGCACCAACTCCCTGGTTTCTCTAGCACCCACTAGAAGGAAGCACCAACTCCCTATATGTTCCAAAACCAACTGGATGGAAGCACCAACTTCCAATTACATAGGCTCCAACCTGTATAACAGAGAACACTTGTTCTCCCTTGCACCACCCTGCCACCCTGGTTTCTCTGGTTGCAACCAGATGGAAGCTACAACTACCTGTGTTCAAGCTCCCACTTGAACCTCTGAGGACAACAGTCCTCCCAAGCACCTCCCAACCTCCCTAAAATATTAAATGAATAAATAAGCAGTCAACTATGCAAATAAATCAATTCTTACCAATCTTTCTTTGTTCTATAAAACTGGTCTTCTATGAATTGTTCTTCTTTTCTTCTCTTCCTCTGTCTGTTCAACAGGTCTGCTCTGCATTAAATCATTCTGTCATTCTTCTCTGCTTCAACTTCTCTTCATCATCTTTTACTCTTCTCTGAGTTTCATCTCACGCTGTGCATATTTTCCATCTCACTCTACACCTTCAAATTTTCCCTTTCTTACAGTTTTATTCTTTTCTCATACAGAACAACCAACCTCATGCTAACTTTCTCATTTTATTTTATACACCCTCACGGCGGTTCAACTTCCCATCTCCTTAGGCAAAAGGAAGACAACTATCTCAGCAACTGAAATGCCAACTAATCGACAATCATGAGTTCGTTTCGCTAACAGATTCCAAACCGAGGAGTTAACTGTGAGAGAGAACAATAACCCTCCGATCGACACTTGATCTGATGGTTCAGATCATTCTGTGATTTCGTATATCGCGATTTCAACACTCTTGATGTTCAATGTTCTTGTCACTTACAAATCCCGATCTACAAAATTCTGATACAAAATTTTTCTGCACTAGCTCCTTCCCGAATATGAATATGGTCATAACCAAGCGCCTATGCAAAAAGCTCTTTCGCGATTTCTCATTTCGTGATTTTCGACACTATGCTCTGTTGACCCCAAGTCAATGAAATTTTGATCACTTGCCACATGTCCTGCGATTTGATGGTCCAGATGTGATCTTGATTCAATGGCTATGATTGAATTGCGACTTTGTGATTTCGACATTCTTGTTGCATTGGGTTCTTTCCCTCTCCATGTCACGATTCGTGAAACTCCGATACGGAGTTAGATCAACGGTCCATATCTGATCTCTATTAAATGGCTGCGATTGAATCGCAATTTCTCATATCGTGAAATTGACATTCTTGTTGCATTGTTTACTTTCCACTCCATGTTGCGATCGCCGAAACTCCAATATGGAGTTAGATCAACGGTCTAGATCCGAGCTTGATTCAATGGCTACGATTGAATCGCAATTTCGCATATCGTGAGGTCGGCATTCTTGTTGCATTGTTTCTTTGACATCTTCAACACGCAATCCTCGAAACTTCGACATGGACTGGAATCAATGGTCCAGATCAAAGCTTGATCTGACGGCTTAGATTACATCGTGATTTCACATATCACGATATCGAGATTCCTGATGTTAATAATATTTGACATGTCCAACTTGTGATCCTCGAAACTCCGACATGGACTGGAATCAACGGTCCAGATCAAAGCTTGATCTGACGGCTCAGATTACATCGCGATTTTTCATATCCCAATTATGCCCACTTCTCCTTGTACCTTAAAGGACGTGCGGGTTCTTCTTGATCCAACGGTGGTCGAATCCTGTGCTTGGATCTAACACCTGAGATCTGTCCTCCTCTTCAACGATCTCTTCTTGTCTACATTCAGATCTTGCTTGGTTGCGTTGCCTTCGATTGTTCGATCTTCCTGAAATTATGCATGCTACTTGCCATCAATGACGTCTGTTAAATATTTTCCATTCGTTGTTTCGATTGTTCGATCTTCCTGAACTTATGCATGCTACTTGCCATCAATGACAAGCATTCGATGTCTGTTAAATATTTTCCAACAGGAAGATAAGTTATTCATGCAAAAACACCTGCAATTAGTCAAGTGTTGATGACAAAACTTGTTTGAAGGGGAGGGGCATGTTAATCTCTAAGGAAAATCCCTATGTAAATCCCTATATAATGATTTATATTTCTATTGTTATATTAGTGTTGTTGGATAGACCTTTTAATTGTAATTGTACCCTTTTGTCTCCTACAGATACACTAAGGAGACCTAGTTTTGGAATCATCTCATCTCATTCTTGTACATTTGTTTTATTGTAAAAGGTGGTTTCCCCTTCGAAGAGGCTTATCTTTATTTTTTATATTGCTTATATCTATTTCTTAAGGTGTGGAGCTTCTTCTCTTTATATTTTCAAGCTATTTTGGTATTTGTTGCCTACGAATGTGACCCAATTTTTTTTCGCTAAAATACCACTTGGTAGATGGTTCATTTATGGTTCCTTTGAACAAATGTAATTGGATAGAATAATTTATGATATTATTAGATGAACACCATAAGTGAAATGACATGATATGGTTTCCTGTGTCTTCACCTATCTTCCCTTCAAAATTTGGAATGTCTAAGTTTAGTTGGCATTGGGGAAAAGTTGCAACATGAAAAATGGGATCATTGGTAAGTTTCATCAAATATGGAAGATTTAGTGAAACCATATATGGTATATTGGATGCATTAGGGTTTAGTGGGTTATGTTGTGGAATAACTACCATATTTACTAACTATTGGGAGTCAACTCTTGATGAGGAAGAGCCTCCATGGGGATTTTTCTGAGCAACTAAACCTAACAAGGTTGATCCAAGTAATGTCACATTCAAAGGTGAATGTAGCCTAGTAGGTTGAACTGGTGAAGCAGTAAGACGAAGAATGCCTCCCAACACTGGGGAAAACCTATGCGTCTAGAATTATAGTAAGTTTATGTTTTATAAGTGAAATATAGTAATAAGTGTTGTTAATAAAATAAATGGCCCAATCAAAGAAAAAAAATTGAACTAAAGTAAAACAATTGAGTTACTGAATGCAATAATATTGGTAGTTTAGTCTAGGGAAGTAAATGTTATGATAGGATAAAATCTTTCACATGCAGGTGTGAAAAACAAAAACACATGGCCTAATGAGTTACTGTCCTTTCTCTCAAACAATCGAGGAAGTTTGAGGTCTAAAATGGGCTTCCTATGGAAAATAATAAAATAAGTGTTAAGATAATAAAATAAGAGTTAATAATTTTCAAAGGGAAAGAAAGAAAACTACTTTTTTTTCATCGTATTTTTTACTTACCTCCTAATAGATTTACTTAAATTTCAAGTGTAGTCACTCGTTGGATACAGAATTAAAATTCTGCATCCAACGAGTGACTACACTTGAAATTTGAGTAAACCTATAAGGAGATAATTCAAAAATATGATGAAAGAAAGTAGCTTTATTCCTTTTCCTCCAAAACTATTTACCCTTACGGTTGACATCATCATCTTGAATCCTATTGGTTCTTTTGATAGTACTTGTTTTTTCTGAGTCCCATTTTTTACCTCAAAAATCCCCTAATGAATGTAACTAGGCCTTCCAATAGTTTCAACGATGGGGCATGAATCCATCAGAAGAGAATTAGTGAAGGTGTGAAAGGATTAGTTATAATGAGGGATACTAGGGGCATGTCCCAAAGGAATTAGTGAAATTCCCAATATCCAATAAAAATGAAGGTGCATTTGCAGCCCACAACTACCACATCTATGATAATATTAATTTTGGAAACTAGGTTACCTTTTTCAAGTACGGGAAGGGGACTCTCAATCTCAAAAAGAGATCATGCGCCAAATTCTAACAAATGTTGGATGGCTCAAGTAGACTCATAGGAACAACAAGGCCTAATATTTTCCCCCTTCATGAGTATCTCCCTACCTTAGTGTAGCACACTTGAGATGAAGGATCTGAAGTACCCTTGGACAAGTTATATGTTTCAAATGAAAAGTGATAACAAAGGGTTTTTTGGATGCCTACCCCTTAGATCCTAAACTATACTAAAATGTTGTTTTGTGACCTTACATTGAATCCAACCTTTAGTGGTACTATGAAGATCCTAACCTACCACCTTTTCATCCTTGAAACAGGAGGATATAAGTGGCCACCCACTTATTCCAATTGGCACAAAACAATCTTATGGCAGCTTACTGTTTTTAGCAGGTTTTCGATTCCTAAACTTCCGGGGCCATTTTGAGGGCCTAAATTAAGTTTTTTTTCAGGATTGAGCACCTCAAGGAAAGGAAAAGGCTCTAATTGAGCCCCCACAATGAATCTCCTCTATGATACCTTTCCAATGAGCTATCATTCACCCCAAACAAAGATCGTATTCCAAAGTTACGCCCCTGAAAAGTTGATACACTAAACTACCCAAAATGGGGTCCACAAAACTGTTGGCTTTTCATCTTCCGGGTTTAGAGTTTTGGATTTTCTTTATGTTAAAAAGGCCTTTAGAGCCTCATTGTAATCATCTTGTGAATGTGAGTAGCCATCACATCTCTTCTCAGAGATAAGTTTCCACCATTCTAGCAAGTCTTTCACTCTGTATTTCTTCATCTTTGTACATTTCGCTCATGAATAGAAATTGTGTATTACTGTATCTATGTATTTATGGTTGCATCTATGATATATTTGTGTTATATTATTGGATATATGAGATATATATATACATTTATTTATTATATCTCCGCTCTCATTTCGTGCCAAAAATAATGTGGATCAATCCTTCACATATGTGTGATATTTGGAGGTGTGAAAATGCTTTCCAACAATGAATTTTTCTATTTCGATGCATTATAGTTGCATTTAATGCTATTTTAACCTAGTTTGGATCAACAAATTGATCTCACTAATGTAAATTTTTCCACAAGCCAATGAATCACATATATTCCTTTCTAAATCTTGGGATTGATAATAGCCTAGTGGGTTAGCTCAACTGGATGAGTGTCGTTGTTTGCTCGAATGAGGTTCTGGGGCCAAATCCCTTGCCAGGGGTCTGTTTAGGGCCTCACTTGATGTCCCCATTGGGTTAGGCCCATAATTAGGCCAAATGGTTTACCCCATTTACTATCCACGAAATGTGGAGAAGTACTCGAGGGTTTCCCGTGTTGTATTCCCAAGAAAAAAAAAACTTGGGATTGATAATATTTTTTTCTTAGTCCAATAGTTTCCTTAATGAGTCTAGAGGAGATAAAAAGACATTTATTCTTTTTTACCTTGATATCTTGGCAATCTTCTCTATAGTGATACTAATGAAGGGAAGAGTGATTTTGTATTCATCCATGCTTGCACTTTGTTCCTTTCTCTAGCCACTTTGAGATTTTTGAAGTGTCTTTTTTATTTGATGGTCACCATAACCATTATTCCTGAGGGTATTTTGAAGATGGTTGATTCATTGTTCCTAGTGGTCCTTGTCCAATATTCTTATAGATTATGTAGCTAGAGCATTGATTACGATTGTCTCTTGCACTAGATTGTGGTATAATTTTGGCATGCATGTGTTTATTTGTATGTGTTGTGTTTCTACATACTTGGTGGGATAGAGATCAATTTGGATTATTTGTGATGAGTACATCCAAGAAGGGAAGGAAATTGTTCCCTTGTGTCTCTCCATAAACTTAATGTGTTTAAGATATAAATTAAGGTGGTCTTTGAATTCATCCAGTCAATATTTTCCATGTGTGTAGATAATAACTATATATGCCATCTATAAACCTAGCCCACAACTTGGATTTTAGAAGAAATGAATCAATTGTCTTCTTCTTAAAGTTCCCCATGTAGATATTTGCAACAATATGTGAAAGAGGAGAGCCCAATATAATCCCATATATTTGCTCATAATTTTCTCCACAAAAATTAAAATATATCTACTTGATAAACATTTCCACATACCATATACCCTTTAACCATTTGTATTTGATATGTATTTAACAAATTCCTTTAGTAACTTCAAGTATCCCTTCACCAACCATATTGAACTTTAGTGAATAAGGTCCACATATTTCAATTTTCTCGACTAAGTGTATGAGGTAATGCTCTTGTGCATTCAAGAATCTAGGAGGTGCATTATTTTGCATATAATACACTAGAATAGAGATCTGTCTCTTCTAATACCTTACATCTTCTTTATTTACTTCTTTAAAAGATAAGGACCTGTTAGTGATAAAAAATGCACTGGCATTTTTAAAAGAATGATGTCTAATCTTGCAAGGAATATTTGACTAGATTTCCGAGCTCCAAATGAAGATTTGAAAGCACCATTGGAAAGCTTAGGATTTGTAGATGTCGATCAACTATTTAAGCATGAAAAAAGGACTCTCCATGACTGAGAAATTTGATTTTGAAAAATCTGCGCTTTCACCAGCGCAGAAGGCAGAATTATAACTAGTTAGCTGGTGAAAGCTCCGCCTTTCAACAGCTAAGGAGCAGATTTTCGGGTAAATTAGCTGGTGAAAGCCTGTCACGGCCAGAATAGGCAAATTTTTGCCCAGATCGAGATTTTTTGGGTTTAAATGGTTTGAAATCTTCTTCAATAAGTTGGTTATGAATTATCAAATCAAAATCTGAAGGCCATTCTTGGAGATGAAAGTAAAAGGGGAATTTTTTGACTAGATTTGGTCATTTTCAAGGGAAAATAGATAGGGATCAAATGACACATCACCCAATTCGAATTTTAGCTTTGGAGGACCAAATCAAATAGCCTTGGGAGGCTAAAACTGCACTTCATCAACAATCTTCTATTTTTAGAAATCATTAAATAGGACCTTTCCTATTTTGTTTTGATTTTCCATTCTAGATCCATTTTTATAGGATCTCATCCTACACTTGTTATATCTGTTTTGATTTGACTATTTTTAGTAAATCTGATCCATCTTTCAATGATCTAGATTTCATCTTGTAAGGCTATAAAGCCAAAGACATTGGGAGCACTAAGGGGTTCAATTTTGGATACTCTTTGGCTATTGTACTAAGACACTTATTTTTCAATACAGAATCAGTCTTCTTTTGTTGTTAATGACAAATTTCTTCATCTATTCCATGTTTTGTACTTTATTTCAGTTTAGCTCAGCTATTAAGAATTGTCATCTTCTTATTTAGCTCATAAGATTGAACTAAAGGAATTCTTGTTGGCTTGTATGATCCTACACACTGTTGTACTTGATTATCTAGATCAGTTTTCTCCATACCTTTTGATATTACTATGTCTGTTCATTGATTCCTAAAAGAAATTTTTCATTCGATTGCATTGTGAGTTGTCTTCTCATTAGCTACTTTCTATTATCCCATTGATCCACACTTTCATTGTTCATGATTTATAAATTTACCAAGCATCCTTAGCCTACAACCCTAAGGAGTTTCTTGGAGTGATAACAAATTGGTGCCATTGCCGGGGAACGGAGAATGAAGCAAGCTTCCCTCGGACACGACATAGTTTTAGCTTTTGATGATAGACAAAGGTTGAGCATTATATTGGTTGTAAGCATCTATCTGGTGACTCCACATTCAAAGACTCCACTGGGGAGGATCCTGTTGATAAAAGATGAAGAGGCTCAAATCAATATCCAGGTATCAGTTCATTAGTTTGCTTCATGAATTGTTGTTGTTCTTTATTACCTCTTTCATTCTTTTCCCTTCGTGTGTAAAGCGAATTATTTTCTGTTTTGTATATTCAGAAAATCATCATCCTTCTTATATATATCCGCCTTTAGAAAAGAAAACCCATCAGCCTTGCATTGTAGATGTAGATTCTATGTCTTTACCTCAGCCTATTCCTAAAGACGAGATTTGCATTCAGATTCCCTCTGAATCTGAGCATTCATACAACCTTGAGGAGGTTGAACTTGTTTCAAAACCTGTCCACATCTCAGCCCCTCTGGCCATGATTTCTGAACCTGATCAACAACTTACCATCTCTCATGATCAGCCCACAACTTTTCAAGTTAAGATCCGGATGAAGATGTTCAAACCTTTACAACTACCCCATCTTCTTCATCCTTATCCTGATGACTGTTATGAATATCTCCCTTTGTTTTCCGGAGAGAATCAAGCTTCAGCTGAGGGACATGCAAAATCCTTTTTGGATTTTGTTGATCATTTTTCAATTGCGCATGAAGATGTGATCATGAGAATGTTTTCAAAATCTTTGATCAAAGATGCTGCTACATGGTTTAAGGGTCTGAGAGATGATTCAATTGTCTCTTGGACCGAGTTCTCTAATGATTTCCTGAAGTATTGGGGCAAGTAAAAATCTCTAGATTCTTACCTTGCTGACTTTAATGCTTTGAAGAGAGAGCAGAATCAAACTTTTCCTATTTTCAATCAAAATTTTAACCGCATGTGTCATGACATGCCTTTGGAGATCCGGCCTACGGAAACAACTGCCATGATACATTATGTTATGTGTCTTCATTCAGAACTTGCACTTCTTCTGCTAGAAAGGGAGTCTCCATCCTTAACTCAGTTGTTTGAAGATGTGCAAGAGGTAGAGGAGAACATCTGTGCATCCAAGTGGATCAGAATGCAGGCTGACTCTGAAAATCTGCAAACATATGAGCAAAAAGACTGTCAGTACATTTCAGATTCCGAGCAAGAAAGCAGTGAGTATGAAACAAATATGGAATAGCAGCCTGAAAGTGAGTACATTTCAGATTCAGAATCAGATTCTTCAGTATGTGCAGAGTATTCCAGAGACAGGTATGACTATGAAGTTTATGATCAGTTTGTAAATCAGAATGAGCCTATGATAACCAATGATTATATAGGCAACTACATGTTTTTAGCTGATCAAAATTCATATGATGTAAAACCTATTCTTTCATCATCTTGTGTGCATTTGTCTGAGAAAGAAGTTACAATCATTGATGATCAATCATTGATCTCAAGAGGACAAGAAGATGATCATTCCTCTTGTAGAGAAACAATCATGGYTGAGCAAGAGGTTACCATGGACATGCAACTTTTTCCCGAAAAGCAGCATGTTTYTTATTTTCTTTTCAAGGATCCAGTAGCAGTTTTCATGGATCTATACTTTTCAAAGAACTTGAAAATTTCAGATTTTCTTAGCTTGCCAGTGTTTCTGGGTAAGTATGATTTCCTGAAAAGCTCCTTGTCACTGTGGTTGCATGTTCAACATCATTTTTTGATCAGTAATAAAGACAAGATTTCTTCAGTGTTCAAATTGCTTGGATGGCTACTATGGAAATCAACATTCACTTAACAAATGGCAGAGCTGGTTAGTGCAGGAAATAAGCACTAGTGTAGGAAATAAGCTCGTTGCTCGAGCATTTCATTCTTCATTTTGTAGAAATAGCAGTCATTTGTGTGAATAAAGATAGAAAATTCAATTCTATCATGATCAAAGTAGATCTACGAGCCTTGGAAGGCTATCTCCACACATCAGAGGTCGAGAAAGATTCCAAGTTCCAGCTTGTGGCTAGCTCATGAATACTTGAGATTATACATGGAAACATAAAATGTTTATTTCTGTGCTATTTGACCAAGACAAAACTTTCACCAGCGCAGAAGGTGAAATTATAACCAGTTAGCTGGTGAAAAGCAGAACTTTCACCAGCTAACTAGCAGATCGTAAGGTGAATTAGCTGGTGAAACTTGAAACAGGGTAGAATGCTACAAATTTTGCACAGATCCAATTTTTCTTAATCCGAATTCCATGAGAAGGGTTCCTAACAATAGATGATAATTAATGGCATTATTATCAAGTTTCATTTCTAATTTTGAAGGTGTCTAGCAAGGCGGAGAGATTGAATTGGTTACCTGTTTTTGGCAAAAAAATGTTTTCTTTCTACTAATAGTGGCTTAAATTGGTGTTGTTGTTATGGCTTCAATAGCGGTTCCACCTCATGGAAAGAAGATTGTGACATTTGCATTAGCGTGGGATAGTTTGGAAGTCATATTTCCTAGTGGAAAATCATATTCAGGCTTTTATCATTTGGTCACAACACTGATGCTTTATGGGTACCTGATCCCTATTTCGCTTTATGTTTCAATTGAAGTTGTAAAGATTCTGCAAGCATCGTTCATCAACCAAGAAATACACATGTATGATGGAGAGACGGGCACCCCTGCTCAAGCCCAGGCCTCAAACTTGAATGAGGAGCTAGGACAGGTAGATACAATTCTCTCGGATAAAACAGGGACCCTAACTTGCAATCGGATGGATTTCATTAAGTGCTCAATTGCAGGTACTTTGTATGGTGTTGTTTCAAGCGAAGTTGAGATTGCAGCAACAAAGAGGATAGCAAAGGATCTTAACGATCACAGTTTGAATGCACTGGATATCCAAAAGATAGATCTTAAAGTCCAAGGTTTGAATGCATCAGGGAACAGTTTCAAAAGCCCAAGTTTTTAGGAGCTAGATATTGAACTGCAGATTGAGGGACCGGAGTCAACTGAAATGACTGAAAGGCCTGCCATCAAGGGATTCAACTTCAAGGATGATAGGCTTATGAATGGTAGTTGGTTGAAAGAACCCCATACATATATGATTTTATTGTTCTTTTGCATATTATCAATCTGTCATACAACCATTCCAGAACAAGATGAAGATATCGACACTATAAAATATGAAGCAGAATCACCAGATGAGGGGGCTTTTGTTTTTGCCGCAAGGGAGTTTGGTTTTGAGTTCCGCAAGCGAACACAAATGAGTGTGTTAATCAAGGAGTGGGATCCATCTTCTAGACAGAATATTGAGAGGGAGTACAAGCTGCTTAATCTATTGGAATTCAATAGCACACGCAAATGTATGTATGTCATCGTGCAGGATGAGGATGGGAAGATCTTTCTACTATGAAAAGGTGAAGATAGTGTTATATTTGATAGACTTGGGAAGAATGGTAGAAATTATGAAGAGTCAACACGTATACATCTGGCCCAATATGGAGATGCAGGATTGTGCACACTAGCACTTGCCTATAGGACCATCAAAGAAACAAAATATTCAGAGTGGAATGCAACATTTTTCGAGGGCCAAGACTACTATTTGGGCAGACAGAGAGGCATTATTGGATAGTGTGTCTGATTTGATTGAAAAGGATCTGATTCTTGTGGGTGCTACAGCTATAGAAGACAAACTACAGAAAGGGGTTCCCGATTGCATAGACAAACTTGCACAAGCAGGTCTAAAGATTTGGGTGTTGACTGGTGATAAGATGGAGACTGCAATCAATATAGGATTTGCATGCAGCCTTTTTTGGCAAGGCATGAAACAATTTTGTTTGATTCTAAAAGGCACGGGGGAATTTGGTAACCAAGATACCTCCACCAAGGCTGCAAAAGAAAGAATTTTGTTGCAAATTACGAATGCTTACCAAAAAATACGTCTGGAGACGAATCCTGATGCTTCTTTAGACACTATACCAAATTTTATGAATCAGATGGGCATTTGCCTTGTATTTGAGAGGATGAGCTTCTGATTTTTTCCACAACCTGTGTCTTTAGGTAGAAGTTGATGAATTTTACAGCTTCAATGCGTTGGAATCTTATAGCTCATCAAATTCAGAACATCAATCATGCATCCGAGACAAGTGGCAGTAAATACGCAGGTGGAAATCAGAGTTAAATGAATTCCAGATTTCAAGGAGTTTTATCAGGCAGTCAAAAGCATGTGGTAGTGAATTCCAGATTTAAAGTGAGATTAGACATCAGCAAACTCAGCCATTTGACAACCTTTACAACTACTTTTGTTTTAGTCTTAGGATTCGAATGAATCTCCTTTCCAATAAGATAGGACTTTTTGTTTTGTTATTTAAAACAAGTCAATGATGCAATTGCCCCGGCAAAGGAAAGTCCAGTGCCAGATCTTTCATAACTTTTGTTGATGTATATGTAAAAGGGTTTGGGACCGAAGCATTCGGTCCAGATAGGAAGGAGCTGAAAGGTTCATTGCCTTGAGATTTAATTCCACGCTTGGATTGAAACCTTATTTATCAACTCGAGTTGAAATTAAATTTGGAGGTCATGAAGCGTTATGAAAGACGTTGTCCATTTGAATTGGTCATTGTTCCAGGTGTAGAATTGATTGGCTTCAGAGGGGTGGTATATTACTGCTAGATTTGTACAGGTTGTTGAAGCCAAGGGGCTATTTTTCCTACTCTTCATCTGAAGCATATGTGAAAGATGAGGAAGATCTTCAGATATGGAACGCCATGAATGACCTTGTCAAACGCATCTGCTGGAAAATTGCATCAAAGAGAGATTAGATCTGTGCATTTGAGATGCTTGCACATTTCTTGTGCGTTTTACTTGTTTCCATTAGCATGGGAGAAGAAATTAAACAAGGCAGAGCTTTCACCAGCGCACAGGGAAATTTTACAACCAGTTAGCTGGTGAAAGGTTGCGCTTTCACCAACTAACCAGCGAATCATAAGGCAAGTTAGCTGGTGAAAGCACAAAAAGCATTTTGAAAGCTAAGGATGGCGCAGATACATTAGTGGAAAGTGAAATATCTCATTCCCTTGTAAATTTAGAGGTCATAACCAAGCCTAGTTCCTTGGTTGAAAACATTGATTTTGTAGACTTGTGACTAATGGTCATCATATTATGAAATTTCGAACTAGCAAAGGTATGGAAGAGCAAAGTGAAATGGTTGTGCATTTTGGTGATGCTTCAAGTGGTAAAAACTCAGATAATTCACATGCAGAAATAGGAGATGATAAATTATAAAGGTTGAATGAATCCATGCCCAATACTAAAGGCACAAGGTCTGCTAGGTTCTTGGAGACCTCACAGGGAGGTATCCATCCCAGTTGGAGCCAGATGTTAGCAATAAAAAATGCACTGACATTTTTGAAAGAATGATGTCTAATCTTGAAAGAAATATTTGACTAGCTTCCCGAGCTCCAAATGAAGATTTGAAAGCACCATTGGAAAGATTAGGATTTGTAGATGTCGATCAACTATTTAAGCATGCAAAACGGACTCTCCATGACTGAGAAATTTGATTTTGAAAAATCTGCGCTTTCACCAGCGCAGAAGGCAGAATTATAACTAGTTAGTTGGTGAAAGCTCCGCCTTTCAACAACTAAGGAGCAAATTTTCGGGTAAATTAACTGGTGAAAGCCTGTCACGGCCAGAATAGATGAATTTTTTCCCAGATTGAGATTTTTTGGGTTTAAATGGTTTGAAATCTTCTTCAATAAGTTGGTTATGAATTATCAAATCAAAATCTGAAGGCCATTCTTGGAGATGAAAGTAAAAGGGGAATTTTTTGACCAGATTTGGTCATTTCAAGGGGAAAATTATTAGGGATCAAATGAGACATCGCAATTCAATTTTGGAGGGACCAAAATAAAACAACCTTGGAGCTAAAACTACCATCATTAGCAATCTTCTATTTTGAAATCATTAAATAGGACCTTTCCCATTTTGTTTTGATTTTCCATTCCTAAGATCCATTTTATAGGATCTCATCCTACACTTGTTATATCTATTTTGATTTGACTATTTTTAGTAAATCTGAGATCCATCTCAAGGATCTAGATTTCATCTTGTAAGAATATAAAGCCAAAGAGACATTAGGAGCACCTAAGGGGAGTTTCAATTTTGGATACTCTTTGGCTATTGTACTAAGACACTTATTTTTCAATACAGAATCGGTCTTCTTTTGTTGTTAATGACATATTTCTTCATCTATTCCATGTTCAACTTTATTTAGGTTTATCTCGGCTATTAAGAATTGTCTTCTTATTTAGCTCATAGCTTGAACTAAAGGAATTTTTTTTGGCTTGTATGATCCTACACACTTTTGTTGTTGGCTTGTATGATCCTACACACTGTTGTACTTGATTATCTAGATCAGTTTTCTCCATACCTTTTGATATTACTCTGTCTGTTCATTGATTCCTAAAAGCACTTTTTCATTCGATTGCATTGTGAGTTGTCTTCTCATTATCTACTTTCTATTATCCCATTGATCCACACTTTCATTGTTCATGATTTATAAAGTTACCAAGCATCCTTAGCCTACAACCCTAAGGAGTTTCTTGGAGTGATAACAGGACCTACACGTGCCAATAAAACATGTCAATATAGATATAATATCATTGATCATGTATGACATTTTCCATTAAAATATAACTAATACAAATATTGTTTATCATTTTGAGTGGGCCACGACAGGTCTTACCTGAAACATACAACAAAGCACACGACTTCTTTGAAAAAAAAAAATGTCTATTGAGACTTCTTTGAAAAAACACAATAAATATGTCGATTGAGTGTGAGGTTTGACTGAAATACCTACTCTTTCTTTCCAAATCTGCAAGATGAACGTTATGATATTCATGAAATAAATACCTTCGTTGGCAAGAACATGATCTTCGTCTCTCTTCATTATTATTTTTCTTATATTCTTTTCTTTCAAATTCATATATATAAATGGATCAAGTTAGAGATGGAATTTAATAAATAAATTTGCAGTTACACTGTGGTAATCAGAGTTATAAAAGTAAACTAAATTATTTATATATATATTATATTTGAAAAATGAATTTAATTTGAGTGTATATGTTTTTATAGTTATTCATAATTGTTATTAATTTTTTTGGAAATAAAGTGTAAGAATTTTTGAAACGTTAAACATTTTCAGTGGACACTCCATCTATAATCACGGATAAGAGAAGCTTATCATGTACTTGATGATGGGTGGAGTGTTCACTCGAAACATTGGAGGTTTCAAAAAAAATTACACAATTTGTTTTCAGAAAATTTAATAACAAAAATGAATTGAATTTCATATTCCAACCGAAAAAATTAAATATCCAAAAAACTTGTATACTAGCATATTAGATGAAATGTATATGAAGTGAATTTTTCAGGAAAAACAGGACGTGTGGAGGAAACCGATTATAAGAAAACTTGTATATGAAAGTGAATTTTTCAAAACATGCAATCCTCAGTCTCATAAAAGGACAAATGTTAACATCACTGGATACATAAATTGTTGTTCGGAGTAGAGTAGATAGGTAGATTAATGATCAGAGCTAGAATGGTAATGAGTGAGTTTGTTAACTTCCATACTTGAGTTCAAATCTTGATAGGAACATTATGTGAAAGAGATATAAGTCCAAAGTGGTTTGACTTAAAAGGAAAGTTATAAGGATATTTCAACTAAGTTGTGTCATGAATTTTGTCATATATATGACTTGTAAGCTATTGTATATATTCTGATATATATGACTTGTAAGATATTGCATATATTCTAGGGGTGATATATATGTCTTGTTTATGTCAGTTTTTCTTTTGTGTGGTTGTGTTGGGCAGATTTGGAAATCTTTGTTTCTATGAATCTTTGGGTCTGTTTTAGTATGGTTGTCTTGGAACCATGGGAGGATAGGTAGTCATGTTTTTTTTATTAGTGTCTCCGGAAAGGAATGTTGATATCATCCTAACTGAATACTGGTATTTAATAGTTGTTGTATCAACTTGGATAATTTGTCTAACTAAAACAAGAGAAGTTATGTATTGGATATTTTATCTTTGATTAGAAATAATAGCAAGATAATGGTTTTTTTCCTTGTGAAAAAAAGCTATTGCATATATTCTAGTGGTATAGTGATAACTAATAGATTTAATCAAAGACTTAGTCCAAATCATTTTTCTAATTTGCTTTCTCTTTAAAACAAATAGAAAAATTTCTTCAAACAACTTTGTAACACACCCAAACCCTAAATACCCTTTCTAGGGATAGGGCATCAAATTTTTGTTTTCTCTGGTTCATTTTCGGTCCCCTACTTAAGAAAAACCCTCTCATTCTTCTCCCCCGAAGTTTAAATCTCTCAGTAAGATATTAAACCAGCTAGAGGGGTCCTCCTTGTGACCTCGGGATGAAAACCAGTAGCTAAGAGCCTACATTAGCAATGGTTTCGACACTTCAAAAGATCCTAGACTTCGGGAGTTCCAAAAGTGTCGTTGAATTCTCATATCCCTGAACAATGGAAGAGATCGACAGTCCACGTCCTCCATCGAGATCCTATGGTTAAGGACGGGGCTTCGATGATCTACATGTAACACACCTTGTTCCAAATCCCCGAAGTCCTGAAATATTGCCACATGCCCCTAGCCCTTCGGCGTTCGGCCGTCAGTAAGCGTTGGTCTTCGTATTGCATTTTTGGCATTTCGGTGATCGGTTATCGTCATTAGGATTTCAACCTTCGACGATCGACGATTCTCGTTAAATCATTCTTTATCATACTATGTTCGAATCTTCCGAACCCCCAAAATTGTCCAGACTTCCGGAGTCACAGACACATCACCAGCCATGTTGGTCAGGCGGGCACGATTCAACAATTGACACGCGACAAGGGTCAAGTGGTGACAAGTGTCATCCTAATGGGGTGACACATGTACTTCTCTAATAGGCACAAGGGATGGGTGAATTGGACAAATCTGGGTGACACATCACACCTTGGTTACAGGTCCACATCACCCGGGATGACATCAGTGGGCCACGTCACCCCTATTGCACAGTTGAGTTTTATCCACGTCGATCTGTAAATCCACGGTCCTTGTTACTTCATGGCTCTGGGATTCAGGTGATCTAGGTGGATATCGGTGGCTACCCACTTGTTCCACGAGCTCGAAAAAGAGTCTTCCATCTTGGTAGCTTTTCGGGTTCCAAACTTTCGGGGCCGTTTTGAGGCCCTAAACGACGTTTTTGGGGGATTTGGGGCCCACGTGACTGCCAAATGCACTTATTTGGGCTAGTCTAAAATCGTTATTCTCGGTTATACCTTTCCAACGGTGTATCGATCATCCCAAAAATATATCGTATGCAAAAGTTACACCCCCAGGAAGTTGACGTATCAACTACCCCCATCAGGGCCCGCAAACCTTTTGGCTTTTACTTATGTTAAAAAGGCCTTTGGAGCCTCATTGTAACAATCATCTTCTTGTGAATGTGAGTAGTTGTCACATCTCTTCTTAGAGATAAGAGGCCACCATTCAAGAGAGCCTTTCACTCTGTATTTTTACAGTTCTGTACATTTCACACATTAATAGAAATTGTGTATTACTGTATATATGTGTCTCTTGTTATATTTCCGATATATCTTTGTTATATTATTTCTTCTCTTTCAATATATATGTATATTTATGTGTTATATATCCACTCTCATTTTGTGCCAAAAATAATCTAGATCAGTGGTATCAGAGCAGGTTGCTCTTGATCGTTTTTTGGTGCATGTCCCCGACGAGGTCCGAGTATAGCAAGGTGGGTCTCGAGCGTGTCTCTCTTGAGGAAAATCTCTCTCAGACGCCCAATAAACGCTTCATGGCATAAGAAAAGAAAAATGTTGTAGCAGAAGATTCTATTAATTTGTTGTTTGAGAAAGCTCTCACGCGATAGAGGGACAAAATGATGGAGAATTTTGCCCACATCCTTCAATGCTTGCCGATAACAACAAGAACATATTCATCAAATGACCACTTTGGAGGCACCTTTCCTTTCAAGGTACAAGTTAATTTTGATATTCCGATATTTGAAGGATAGATAGATGCAGATGCCCTAGAAAAATGGTTAAATCTGCTAGAAGTTTATTTCTCTGTTCATAATTTTTATGACAGGGAAAATATCACCTTTTCACTCCTTAAGGCTCTCCCCCATGTCAAACATTGGTGGGAAACTTACTAGGAGAAAATCTCCACAGAGGAATCTGGAATATATAGGGTCGAGCAAACTTGGGATTTTTTTGTGGATGCGGTCAAGGAACACTATTACCCTGTTGGAAACTATAAGGACCAATACATGAGATGGACCACACTACAACAAGAGAGGGGCCAAGAAGTTTCTTAGTTCACCAATACCTTCCATACCTTGTGAACCAAGCTAGGTATCAAATACTCCGAGGGACATCTAGTTCTGAAATACCGTGGGGCTCTACATAGATACATCCAAACTGAAATAGATTTTCTGGACATCTCATCACTGGGTATTGCTTATCGATATGTTGTTAAAATCAAGCACAAATTTAAGCACCAAAACAAACGATATTTTGGGTCTACAAATACGCAACAAACAAAGTATTATAAAGAAGGCTCTCACAAACATCTTCGCGAAAACCAATCCAAGCCACAGGAAAAGAAGGGTCACAGAAAGATGAAGAAGGGCATAGGAAAATGGTGTGATTTCCACAAAATCCCCTGGCACAACACTGATGAATGTCACTCAAAATAGTCATTGGTGGTCGATATTAAAGAGAAGGATATGAAACCTGATTCAAAAAATATCGATAGAAGACATATCATCGACGCAGATCCCACTACTATTGTCGCAACTGCAAAAATTCAACCAGAAGAACCAATAGATCTTGAAGAGGGGGAGCACCTTTTTCATTCATAAATGTGGGTGAAGGGGATCCCACTTCATTTTATTGTTGATAGTGGAAGCCAAAAGAACCTCATCTCAACAGAGGTCATCAAAAAATTGGGATTGTTGACAACACCACACCCGCAAGCATACAACATTGGGTGGCTTCGCCAGGGACGAGATCTATGTGTCAGCCAATAGTGTTGATTGTCATATGACATCCATCCCTTCAAGGATGAGGTATTATGTTATGTTGGCCCACTGTATGTATGTGATGTTCTCTTGGGCCACCCATATATGTGGAAATGCCATGATGTTTATGAGCCTCGACCTCGCAGTGTCATTGTTTCTCTGGGGGATCATCTCTATAGAATACCAGAGGTAGTTCCAACTAGTGTCCCACCTAAACATTGTCGCAAGGTAGTATCTCATACTACAAAATTTATCTTCTTCACAATTTGTTCAAAAGGGGAAAAGAAGGATACTGCAACCACTACAGCCTCGACCCAAGCACCTTCTATCCAACAGAAGCATGTCGACAAAATTGCAGCATAACACAAAGATTCCTTCTACACAAAGTCATCTCAGATAGCCTGAATGGTTTAGCAGAGTCAACCCCGCCATCAATAGGTTCGTGACATCCTTCCACAAACTAAGCAGCATGACGTCTCCAATAAGGCAAGCAACTGACCAAGATTCATATTCAACAAACGCTTCCCTCTCTCCCTCGGGAACTCAACACAATGGAGACCATTGCTTCCTAAGGAGGGAGGATTGATCCAGGTGGATATCGGTGGCCACCCACCTATTTCACTGGCTCGAAAAACAGTTTTCCATCTTGTCAACTTTTCGGCATTTTTTCGGGTTCCAAACTTGCGGGGCCGTTGTGAGGCCCTAAATGAACTTTTTTGGGGATTTGGGACCCAAATCCCCAAAAAATGTTAAAAAGGCCTTTGGATTTTACTTATGTTAAAAAGGCCTTTGGAGCCTCATTGTAACAATCATCTTCTTGTGAATGCGAGTAGCCATCACATCTCTTCTCAGAGATGAGTTTCCACCATTCTAGAGAGCCTTTCACTCTGTATTTTTACAGTTCTGTACATTTCAAACATTAATAGAAATTGTGTATTACTATATATTTGTGCCTCTTGTTATATTTATGATCTATCTCTGTTATATTATTTCCGCTCTTTCAATATCCCTGTATTTTTATGTGCTATATCTATGCTCTCATTTTGTGCTGAAAATAATATGGATCAGTGGTATCAAACGAGGATTCTCTTGATCATTTTTCAGTGCATGTCCCTAGTGAGGTTTGAGTATAGCAATTTCGGTCTCAAGATTGTCTCTCTTGAGTACAATTTCTCTCACATGCCCAAGAAACCCTCCATGGCAGAAGAAAATAAAAACGACGGAGCAAAAGATTCTATTAATATGTTGCTTGAGCAAGCTCTCACGCGATAGAGGGACAAAATGATGGATATTTTTTCCCACGTCCTTCAATGCATGTCGATAAAAAAAGCACATCTTCATCAAACGACCACATTGGAGGCACCTCACCTTTCAAGGTACAAGTCAATTTTTACATTCTCATATTTGAAGGACAGATTGATAAAGATGCCCTAGAAAAATGGTTAAATATACTAGAAGGTTATTTCTCTTTTCACAATTGTTCTGACAAGGAAAAGATCACCTTGACACTCCTTAAGGATCTCCCCCATGTCAAACATTGGTGGGAAATTTACTGGGAGCAAATATCCACAGAGGAATATGGAATATATGGGGTCGATCCCACTTAGGATTTATTTATGGATGCGGTCAAGGAACAATATTACCTTATTGGCAACTATGAGAACCAGTACATGAGATGGACCACACTCTGACAAGAGAGGGGCCAAGAAGTTCCAGAGTTCACCAATACCTTCCATACCTTGCACACCAAGCTAGATATCAAATACTTTGAGTGGCATCTGATTCTGAAATACCGTGGGGCTCTACATAGATACATCCAAACTAAAATGGATTTTTTGGACATCTCATCACTAGGTGTTGCTTATCGATATGTTGTTAAAATTGAGCAAAAATTTAAGCACCAAAACAAACAGGAGTTCGGGTCTACAAATCCGCAACAACCAAAGTATGATAAAGACAACTCTAACAAATAGCCTCCCGAAAACCATTCCAATCCATAGGAAAAGAAGGTTCATGAAAAGACAAAGAAGGACACTGGAAAATGGTGTGATTTCCATAAAATCCCTTGGCACAACACTGATGAATGTCATTAAAAAAAGTAATTGGTGGTCGATATCAAAGAGAAGGAGCCGAACCCTGATTCAGAACCCAATTCAAAAAGTATTGATAGAAGACATATCATCAACGCAGATCCCACTGCTATTGTCGCTACCACAACAATTCAACCAGAAGAACCAATAGATCCTGAAGAGGGGGAGTTTATTTTTCATCCACAGATGTGGTTGAAGGGGACCCCACTTCATTGTATTGTTGATAGCGAAATCAAGGAGAACCTCATCCCAGCAGAGGTCTTCAAACAGTTTGGATTGTTGACAACACCATGCCCACATCCATACAACATCAGGTGGCTTCGCGAGGGACGAGATCTTCATTTCATCCAACAGTGTTGATTTTCATAAGGCATCCATCCCTTCAAGGATAAGGTATTATGTGATGTTGGCCTACTGGATTTCTGTGATGTTCTGTTGGGCCAACCATATATGTGGAAACAACATGTTGTTTATGAGTGTTGACCCCGCAGTGTCATTGTTTCTCGGGGGGTCATCTCTACAGAATACCAGAGGTAATTCCAACTACTATCCCACATAAACAGTGTCACAAGGTAGTATCTCATACTACAAAATTTAGCTTCTTCACAATATGTTCAAAAGGGGAATAAAAAGATACTACAACCACTACAACCTCGACCCAAGCACCTTCTATCCAACAGAACCATGTCAACAATATTGCAGCAAAACACAAAGATTCCTTCCTCACACAGTCATATCAGGTAGCCTGAATGGTTGAGGAGAGTCAACCCCGCCAACAATAGGTTTGTGACATCCTTCCACAAATTAAGCAGTGCGACGTCTCCAACAAGGCAAGCAACTCACCAAGATTCAGATTCAGAAAATGCTTCCCTCTCTCCCTAGGGAACTAAACGCAATGGATACCATTTCTTCCTAAGGAAGGAGGATTGATCTAGGTGGATATCGGTAGCCACCCACCTATTCCATGGGCTTGAAAAACAATTTTCCATCTTGGCAAATTTTCGGCATTTGTTCGGGTTCCAAACTTTTGGGGCCGTTTTGAGGCTTTAAACGACATTGTTTGGGGATTTGGGGCCCAGTCGATTGGCAAAGGCATTGGCCTAGGCCAATCAAAAATCGTTCTTCTCGATTATACCTTTCTGACGGTGTATCGAGCGCCCCAAACAGAGATCATATGCAAACGTTACACCCCCTGGAAGTTGACGTATCAACTACCCCCATTGGGGCCAACAAAACTTTTGGATTTTCATCTTCTGGGGTTAGGGTTTTGGATTTTACTTATGTTAAAAAGGCCTTTGGAGCCTCATTGTAAAAATCATCTTCTTTCGAATGCAAGTAACTGTCACATCTCTTCTGAGAGATAAGTTGCCACCATTCTAGCGAGCCTTTCACTTTGTATTTTTACTATTCTGTACATTTCACACATTAATAGAAATTGTGTATTACTATATATATGTGCCTCTTGTTATATTTCTGATATATCGTTTCTATATTATTTTCACTATTTCAATATCTCTATATATTTATGTGTTATATCTTCGCTCTCATTTCATGCTGAAAATAATCTGGATCAGTGGTGTCACAGTAGGTTGCTCTTGATCGTTTTTCAGTGCATGTCCCCGACGAGGTCCGAGTATAGCAAGTTGGGTCTCGAGCTTGTCTCTCTTGAGTACAACCGCTCTCGCACGCCTAAGAAACCATCCATGGCAAAAGAAAATAAAAATGACGTAGCGAAATATTCTATTAATATGTTGCTTGAGCAATCTCTCACACAACAGAGGGACGAAATGATGGAGAATTTTTCCCACATCCTTCAACGCCTATCGATAACAACAAGCGCATATTCATCAAACGACCACTTTGGAGGCACATCACCTTTCAAGGTACAAGTTAATTTTGATATTCCTGTATTTGAAGGACAGATAGATGCAGATGCTCTAGAAAAATGGTTAAATCTACTAGAAAGTTATTTCTTTGTTCTTCCGACAAGAAAAATGTCACCTTCGTAGTCCTTAAGGCTCTCTCCCATGTCAAACATTGGTGGGAAACTTATTGGGAGCAAATATCCACAGATGAATCTGGAATATATGGAGTTGAGCCCACTTGGGATTTTTTTGTGGATGCGATCAAGGAACAATATTACCCTGTTGGAAACTATGAGGACCAGTACATGAGATGGACCACACTGCGGCAAGAGAGGGGCCAAGCAATTAAAAATTTCAACAATACCTTCCATACCTTGTGCACCAAGCTAGGTATCAAAGACTCTGAGTGACATATGGTTCTGAAATAATGTGGGGATCTACACATATACATCCAAACTAAAATGGATTTTCTGGACATCTCATCACTGATGCTTATCGATATGTTTTTAAAATCAAGCAGAAATTTAAGCACCAAAACAAACAAGATTTTGGGTTTGCAAATCCACAACAGCCAAAGTATGATAAAGACGGCTCTAACAAACAACCTCTTGAAAACTAGTCCAAGCCAGGGGAAAAGAAGGGTCCCAAAAAGATGAAGAAGGACACTGGAAAATGGTGTGATTTCCACAAAATCCCCTGGAACAACACCGATGAATGTCGCTCAAAATAGTCATTGGTGGTAGAGATCAAAGAGAAGGAGCCAAACCCTGATTCAGAAGCTGATTCAGAAAATATCGATAGAAGATAGATCATCTGTTCGACAACACAGGTATTCCAACAGAGGACGAACACCTTCAGTAACCACTCACATAACCAGATCAAAGATCAACACACCGATGTTTTCACGTGGTAAAACCCCTACGGGGAAACATCCACGACCCCAACCAACGCGGCCAC